>BQNB010151106.1:0-15943 GCA_026074375.1 Tanacetum coccineum
TTCTGAATCAAAAGCACTTGTCTATAGCAGCTTGAAGCAGCCACATATTCAGCTTAGGTTATGGAATTTGCAACCACTGTCTGTTTCTTGCACTGCCATTATATCAATCTACATCCAAGGAATTGACAACCTCCTGTTGTAGACTTCCTATCCAAGATTGCTCTAGCATAATCACTATTAGTGTATGCTACCAAATCAAAAAGAGAATCTTTTGGATACCAAAGGCCCAATTTTAGTTGACCTTTTAAGTACCTAAAAATTCTTTTTACAGCATGAAGATGTGAAACTTTTAGATTGACTTGGTATCTAGCACATGCACACATTATAAACATGATGTCAGGTCTTGAAGATGCAATATACATCAATAAACCAATCATTGACCTATACATACGAACATCCACTTCTTCACTATCTTCATCCTTGAGCAAAGGCTTTTGAGTTTCTATTGGTGTGCTAGCAGTCTTGACTTCTGTAAACCCAAATTTCTTTAGAATTTCACCAACATATTTATCTTGACTAATAAATACGTCATCCTTCTTCTGTTGTACTTGTAATCCCAAGAAGAATGTAAGTTCTCCCATAGAACTCATCTAAAATTTCTCATGCATCAACTTTTCAAATGCATTGCATAGCTTCTTCTTTGTTGAACAAAGATGATATCATCCACATAAACTTGGACCAGCAAAATATCACCTTTGTACCTTTTGGTGAATAAGGTTTTGTCAATTTTTCCTCTTTGAAACTCATTGTCCAACAGATATGTTGACAAGGTTTCATACCAAGCTCTAGGAGCTTGATGTAGTCCATACAGTGCTTTTTCAACCTTGTATACTTTATCAGGAAAGTCTGGATCTTCAAATCCTGGTGGTTGACATACATACACCTCTTTTTCAATCTTCCCATAAAGAAAAGTATTTTTTACATCCATTTGATATACCACAAAGTCTTTAAATGAAGCATAAGCTAAAAATAGGCTAATTGCTTCAATTCTTGCAACATGGGCAAAGACTTCATCATAGTCAATTCTTTCTTCTTGTGTGTACCCTTGAGTAACCAATCTTGCTTTATTTCTTATTACAATTCCCATTTCATCCTTTTTATTCTTGAAAACCCATTTAGTGCCTATAGCCCCTTTTCCATTTGGTAAATCCACCAAAGTCCAAACTTCTTGTAACTTGAATTGTAGAAGCTCTTCTTGCATAGCCTCTATCCAGCTTGGATCCTTCAATGCATGAATTACCTTTTTGGGTTCTTCTTGTGATAAAAAGCAAGCAAACAAGCAGTTTTGAAGGTCTTTATGGTTTGTTCTTTGTTGAATAGTACTAACAAACCCATGCTCCTCCAAATTCTTTGACATGTTTCTTGTTTGTGTAGCTGATTGCAAATCTCTAATCACTTGATTGAGAGGATGATCTTTATGAATTCTTGTAGTTGGAATAGGACTGACTTGGATTGTTGTATCCAAATTGTTCATGTCAGCCTCTGCACCAACATCTTCATTATCTCTTGAGAGGTCAAATATGCTTATATCTTCCAAAGCAGGCATATTTGGATCATCTGGAAGTTCAATGCTTGTTTTTCCACCAACAACATTAACTTCATTTGTGCTAGCAGCATTAACATTGTTAGTGCTGTTAACATTATCATCCTTCTCTTGATCAATACTTTCACTATCTTTTCTTGGATCTTCATCAACCTTCTTCTCATCATCACTTGAAGGTTTGGATCCATCATCTTGAGAACTCTTTGGATCTTGGGAAAATGGTGGATCAGCAGGCCATAATGGTAGCAAAATGTAATTTTTGACAGGTTCTGTCTCCTTTCTAGCTTGACCTGCATTATCACTTGCTTTTGTACCTGCAAAACCATTAGACTGTGTACCTGCAACAATTGGCTTATAATTCATTGTTCTTGTTAGTGCATCAATATCAAATAGCCAATCTGGTCCACTACCTACAACATTAGGTGTACTCTCACTAAACCTAATATGCAAGTTTTCTTCCACTATCTTTGTTCTACTATTGAATACTCTAAAGGCTTTACTATTCAAAGAGTATCCAACAAAGAAACCTTCATCAGCCTTACTGATATAGGAATACTGTATACGTAAAATATAAAATATATAATATAATGGAAAATTACCAAATTACCCTTGAGGACAAAGGTAAAAAGGAAAATCTTCACAAATATATATATAGTATAATACGTATATAAACCGGGAAGTGTGATTCTTTTGTCGTTATCCCCCAACGATTTGTGAAATTTAAACCACTTGTGATGTCGGACAATGAATTTGAATCCGCAACCACAAAGTTGGTTTGATTATCTACTTTTTAAAAATTAAAATAAACAAATTATAACAATTAAGCACGAGGACAAATAACGGGAAACCAAATTTTAGCTAAAAATGCAAAACGGGACCCCCTAAACGGAGGTCAAAACCCCTAAATATCTAAAAATAAACCTAACTTAAATTTTTATTTTTAAATGGACTCTATTTGACTAAAAAGTAAGTTTAAAGAAAACTAGAATAAAAACTGATTTAAAATGAGCATTAAAACACGAAAAACGAGAACGGGAACGAATCCCGTTCTATAAAAATCGAAATTTTGCAAATTAGACCCTACGAAAGCGAAACTAATTTTCCTATAAACTTAACGATAAAAGAAAACTTTCTAAAAAAGATTTATATTTTTTTTGATTATTTTTTTGTTTTTTATGATTTTTTAAAGTTTTTAATGAAAATAAATGTTTAAAAATACTAAACTATCTATAAAAATTCTAGAAAAAAATACGAAAAATAGCTTGAACTAATTAGATCCTAAGAAAAATAAGCTTGATATCACAGCTTATAGAATAAGCCATGAAATAAGCAATAACAGCTTCTTAGGCTTATTGGGCTAAATATGTATAAAGAATATTATTGTGTTAAGTTGTAAACTTATAAGAACCCAAGGCGCAGTGTATAGTGTGTGTTAAAAGGGTTGAACTGGGTAGAGGTCCCGGGTTCGAGCCTTGCTCACCCGGGCTTCCCTAGTTCCCCTTTTTTTTTTGAAAACTTAAAGAAACAAAGTTGTTAAAAAAGATAAAATCTTGGAAGCTTATCAACTATAACAAAACACTTTTTTTTCACAAAACTAAAAATAAGCTAGAAACCCTTATTTTGACAGCAACTTAATTTTTAAAGAAAAGACTTATAAAAACTAACTGTTAGTTATGACTTAAGCTAATAAGCAACCTATAACTAAAAAAAAACTAAACTAAACTAAAACCAACACTTAAAGCTAAACAAAAAAAAACTAAGAGCAAAAGTGCCTATTGCTCAATAAGCTAATGAGACTGACTCAACCTATGCTGAGTTAGTTCAGCCCTACACAAGCTCATTAAGCTAATTTAAACCTCAAACTGAACCTTAAGCTAAAAAACATTGCTAAAACCTAAAATAACCTAGGAAACAACTTATAACAAACTTATTAAAAATCATTTTGAAGCTTATAAAAGCCTAGAAAAAAGCTACTTGAAAAGGGCTGTTACAGTTATCTACTTTTTGAGAAAAACATTGATAATAAGAAAAAAATAATTTTGCATCAATGATTTCAAGCTGAGAAATGAAAAACTAAACTTAATTAAAGCCTATTATATAGCTGAATTAAACAACTTACCAAAATTTTGAGCTTATTTGAGCTAATTTAAGCTAAAAACATCTAATGCCAAACCCCCCGTAATTTATAAAATTGCACTTTAAAAACTAAAAATCAACCCAAATAATCTCTAAAAATTAAAAATAGATTATAACAAAACATATTTAGAACAAATAAGCAGTGATCAACAGAAATTAATACTAATTATGGCAATGAAATTAGTCTTATGCTAATTTTTTTTTGTTTTTAACAGTTTATGAGAAAAAACACTAAAAATATGATTTTTTAAGCTAAAATTTAACTAAATAAGCATCAACTAAGTATAATAAGCACAGATAAGCTATTTCTAACAATCAGAAGCTAAAACTAAGCAGAATTAAACAAATAAGCAGTAAAATAGTAATTGAGCAGAAAATTAAAAAGAGTAAGAGTACCTTTGTCCTTTGCTTAAACAAGGACTGGAATGCTCAAATAAGCATATTCTATAAGCTCTGGCTTATTGTTAATAAGCCAGTATAAGTCCTATGAACTCTTCCCTTTCTAGTTCATCATCCATAAGCTTCCAAGTCCAATTTAGCAAAGGTACTTAAGCTGGTTTTGGAGTTTAAGTATGTTAAAGCTTATTAGAGCTCAATTACAAGCTTAGAGACTTGTAAGAGCTTATGAGAGCTTGTTGTGAGCTTATGAAATAATAACATAACATTTGAAGAGGATTAAGAGCTTATAAGAGAAAACAGCTTATAAAACTTAAAATTTTGATTTTATTAATAACTAAGAGAGATTACAATGCTTTGGAAAACGAATTACAAAAGCTTAAAAGAAAATTACATTTTTCACTAAAAATTACAAAAGAGCTTATTTAAACTAAAAATTTGCAGGAAAAGAAGATGAAGATTTTGAGGAGTGGCTTGCTATTTATAGGGTCCAGGAGAAACTTCTAGGTCTGAGGTCTCTGCACACGCTTCTTTAAATCCTGGCCTTCAATTATTAGCAATGATTGGATCATGATCGTAGACCGTTGGATCACATCTAACTCACACAGATTGCCACCATGGTAATCCGTGATGTGACAGCAGTTGTGCTTCTTTGTGGTGAACTTGATGTAAAACTCCATTTCCTCATGTGCTACTTTAAACTTTGCCCGTGTGTCACATCAAGTGGGTTTGGACCAATGAGAACATTTTGATGACGTTTTACCCTGCCAACGTGTACTTTCACCCTTGAATTACCCAATCGTGTGGCCAATTTGTATTTGCCCTATGATATTAACCCTTGGAGACGATGAACAGTAACAACGAGAATTCCCGCGTAAATTCCTTTTATAAAAGGAATGTTTGACTTTTCTTTTTTTTACCCGGATGGCGAAAAAGAAGTTTGACTTTGGGATTTTTATAAAAGGAATGGGCCATGGGATAGAATTGAGCCTGGGTTTGGTTTTGTTATAAGGAAGTAACGGGTGTTAACTCTTTTAGTTATAAGAGTTAACATCGTTAAGGCTTTAAGGATTATTTTTGTAATTTGGCTAACTTTGAGGGTCTGGTTCGGTATTTTTAGGATTTTTGTCATTTAGTGTTGACCATGTTTGACTGAAGGTTGAATTGAGTTGACCATTGACCTTTTATATAGCATTTTCCCGGCTCTTTGCGTGCTCTTCCGTTCCCGTGTTCGTGTTTGCCCAGTTTTAACCGTTTTCTTGAGATTTTTGGAATATCCACACCTACACAATCACAAAGACAAAACAAGCAATATTCAAGCATTTAAAGCACAATTTTGTCTTTTTAGGGCCATTTTTGATATAAAACGGATATGTGTTTTCACACATATCAAAATTCCCCAAACTAAGCGATTACGTGTCCTCACGCAATGTTATATGCCCTATAACCAACTATCTCAAAACTTCCCCAAACTAAATCTTTGAAAAGTAGCAAAGACTTTTGTGGAGAGAGTTTAAAAATCACAGTTTATAAAACACCCCTTTTTTTTAAAACTTAGAAATAATTTGCGACTTTCGTTATTTTTATAACTGTTATGTGGATCATAAACAAGATGGCATTTCCGATCCCGAGCATGCCCCAAAAAGGATAAATGCATCGTTCTCTACTTCACTTATCCAAACCAAGCTTAAAACGAATCACACTAAAAATCAGATAGATGCAAACACTACTCATATTGTGCAACTTTTAGAACTTTTTACTCCCGACATTTATTATATCTTAAGTGAGTGTGCTATCTTGAATTTCAACCATGGATCCATATTTTGCAATATACTATGCTTTACCGTTCCACCTAGAATAAGAATTGAAGGCGAGATCATCTCACGTAACGACTTTTGTCTCGCATATCCCAACCTGCTTCAAAGTGATACCAGGCTTTTGACACCGACCACAGAGACTAGTAACGGACACACGGACCTTTAGGTTCAAAACTCATCTAGGTTTTTCCCGAATATTCATAGCATATAAAATAAAATAGTCCAAAGTACAAAAGCATATTTTGAATTTAAACAAAAAGATTCATATTTATTAATTTAAATTTAACTATTTAGACATTTATGCAATTGTAACCCTCGACCTTTTAGAAGGCTGCAACATCGGTTGTGATCCGGCAAGATGCAGCAACGTTATCAGTCTCTCCATGATCTTTATCTTACTATGGGCTTTCTTTAGAAGACTAACCACATCAGTTGTGAAGCCGGCAAGAAGTATAAACTTTAATCAGCCCACAAGCTTATTATTATATATTTCTTTTTTATCATTTTATCATCTGGTATTTTTTTTTAAATTTTTTTTCTAAATTTTTTTAAGAAGACTTGTTTTTGAAAAATCAAGTTAAAATTTGAACTAAACTAAATTTTTTGCAGTTTGAAAAAAAATTATTAATAAAAAATTTGTTGATTTAAGTTTAATCTCCAAAAACAGCACGTATATTAATCCGGTTAAGAGCTTATAGGAGAAAAAGCAACAAGTTACATACATGAGCTCTTAGGATTTCCAAATAATCTTGTTATGCATCCTACTCATACTTAACTCTACATTTTTCAGTTCTCGCAAAAAATCGGCGAACGCTTAGCCTAAAGTTAAGGAACATCTAGGTAGCTCAATATGCTCGACCGTGTCAAGAATATACTCTTATTTTACCCCAGCCAGAAGTCAAATTGTGACAAAAACACTTATTTATTTGAAATTTTTTAAATTTTTCATTTTTTGAAAATTTTGTATGGGAAAAACGGGGTACGTGAGAACTATGAGAAAAAATAGCAAGATCATATCGGAAGATATACTACCCAACATACTAAAATCACAATTGTCCTCAATGTTTCCCCTAACCTAAGACTAAAACCCCATAAAAGAAACTCAAAAAGGTCGAATGCCATAACTAGAAACATGGAAGAAAGATAACAAAATCTTTAGGCCGTTTTATCAAGTGATCATAAAAAGATAAAAGTTAGCCGATAATAATCTTTATGGATAACGATTTCCCCAACTAATGTGCAAGCAAAGCTAGGAAGCACGAGTGGACCGTACAAAAACATCGAACAAGAGTCTTTTAAAGAAAAATTTGGGTCAATCCTGCAAACAATCACAAGAAACAACAAACATAAAGATCGGAAGAGTACACGCCTCCTCACAACACATTAGAAAAAAAAGAAAATTAAAATGGATAAGCATAGGGGTAGCCTCCACCAAGCGCTTTGTTTTGGTAACCGAGTCACAAAATGCTTTGACACGATCCCTGACTTCATTCGTCCATAAGGGAGAGTTGAGAGATCCTGGACTACTTTGTGTACGTCCCCAATCCGAAGTAATTCATCACCACTAAGACCATTCCACCATAAAAGATATGGACCATCAGTTGGATAACTCAATAGTTTCCGGAAGGAAAAACATTGGTGATAGGGTAAATAGGTCCATGTACCCACGAGTTTTAAGCTATCCAGAGAATATCTTTAGACAGAGTTGAAGAGTCAAACTCGATCACCAACAATAAAATGCGTTTTTGATCTTGAGATCGTGAAGCTTTATTCGTCCTCATCTTTATAATCAAAGATTCTCATAAGCCTTTATCAAGAAGGCTCATTCAGTTCATTTAGTTGAAGCTTCCGTGACCACCCACGGTTTAAAATCCGCAGTTAGCATGTTTCAAAGCCCAAGTGCTTTTGCTCTTAACTCAATTGGTAAATGGCAAGACTGTCCATAAACAAGCGTACAAGCGGACAACCAATCTTTGTTCTTAAAAGCAGTACAATATGCCCAAAAGCTTCATCTAAATGACAGACCACGAGGCACGATTTTCTCCAACCGTCCTTTCTAGAATACGTTTTAAACCTCGATTGGACACCTCCACTTGACAGCTCGTTTGAGGGTGATAAGCGGTAGCTAGATGATGTGTGACCTCATACTTAGACATTACTTTAGCAAACTGATCATTACAAAAATGGGTCCCACGATCGCTTTTGGTACTCTAGTGTTCCAAATCGGGCAAAAGAGATTTAAAAACTATCACTACAACTCGTATCATCATTTTTGGGGAGCGCCTTTTGCTTCAGACCCATTTCAAAGATAATCAACCTACAAGGATGTATTTAATTTCCTCTTGAAATGGAAATGGGTCTCATAAAATCCAATACCCTACAACGAAGATTATCACAAACTGGAAAGGCGTTTTGAGGCATCTCATCTCGTAAGAAAATTTTAGCCTTTCTTTGACACGTATTACAAGATTGATCATAGTATGTGCATCTCGATATTAGATAGGCCAGAAAGAAACTGGCATCCAAATACTTTTCAACGGTTAGATTTGGCACTACAACGCGAAATGATCATGCCCCACGGATGGGTTCCTTCATATGGCAAGCTGTGAAGATCTCAAGAGCTTCTGCCATGTGCACACCCTCGAATGATTTATCCGCATAAGTACAATTAGTAAAAGGAACATCCCAAAAAAACACTTTAAACGCCTTTCAAAAAAAACTTCTTCTTTTGTTGAGTTGACATTCCTTTGATGATAAAATTCCCCGCATGGAAATTTGCATAGTCCGCAAACCATGGGGTACTTTCACTAGAAATAACTCCAAGAGTTTCTAAAGGAAAATGTTCATTTATTCTTTGGGTTTTCTTAACACATCCTTATGAAGAGATTCTCAAATCTAATAAAATGGTCTGCCGGCAAGGTTCTCACTTCCTTTTTTATCACGGATGGTGATATCAAATTCTTGTAGGAGAAGAACCCACCGGAGGAAACCTCGGCTTAGCGTCTTGTTTGTTTATAAGGTACTTTAAAGCCGAGTGATCCTACACTAAAACATTTAGATAAGACCAGATATGGCCGAAAAAACTTTTCACAAGCATACACAAGGGCAAGCATTTCCTTTTCCGGGTAGTGTCATGAATTTGAGCTTCAGTCATGATTCTTGCAAGCATAAATGTTAGGCTGAAAATGCCTACCTCTTCGTGTCCTAAAACCGCACCAATCGCGAAATCACTTGCATCACACATGAGTTCGAATGGTAAGTTCCAATCCGGGACAACTAAGATTGGAGCTTCGATAAGCTTCTTTTTAAGAGTCTGAAAAGCATCAATACAATCCTTAGAAAACACAAACGGTGTTCCTATCAAGAAGGAGAGTCATTGTCTAGCAATCTTAGAAAGTACTTGGATAAATCGACGGTAAAAAAACCTGCATGACCAAGAAACTCCTAACACCTTTAACTGTAGTCGGGTGATGAGCTTAAGCGAAAACATCGACTTAGCATGATCGACCTCAATACTAACTTTGAAATTTTATGGCCCTAACACAATTCCATCCTCTAACACAAAAAGTTGGCACTCCTACAATTAAGACTAAATTTTGTCTTCACATCGTTTTTTAGCATCTTTTCTAAATTAGAGAGGCACGAATCAAAACTATCCCCAAAAACAGAGAAATCATCCATAAACACTTCCATGGAATTTTTGATCAAATTCATTTGAAAAGGCCATCAAACACCGTTGAAAAAAGTACCGGAGCATAACACAAGCCAAATTGCATGCGTCGTAAAAAAAAAAAAAAAATAAAACAAAAAAAAAAAAAAAAAAAAAATAACAATAAAAAAAAATAAAAACAAAAAATAAAAAAAGCAAAAAATAATACAAAAAAAAAAAAGAAAAAGAGTAAAATAATAAATAAAAAAAAAAAAATAAAAAAAGAAATAGAAACAAGATAAAGAAGATTAAATTAAGAAAACAAAAAACAAAAGAACCACAGTCGAAAGTTCCATACGGGCATGTAAAAGTAGTTTTCTCCTGGTCCTGGGGATCTATTGGTATTTGGAAATATCCTGAAAATCCATCTAGAAAACAATAGAACTCATTCCCAGCTAATCATACTATCATCTGATCCATAAATTTGTAATGGAAAAAGAACATTTTTGAGTTGCTTCATTTAATTTCCTATAGTCGATACAAACTCTCCATCCGGTAACTAAACGTGTCAAAATTAATTCATTCTCTTCATTAGCAACGACGGTTATTCCACCTTTCTTAGGAACACAATGCACTGGACTAACCCATGGGCTGTCAGAGATCGGGTAATCAATATCCGCAATCAGGGAAGTTTTTTGACCTCCTTTTTTATTACCAAAAATCGGAATTATGGGTTAACCTTGTTCTTTGACTTGAGCCATATGTTTATAATCATCTTCCATCAAGATTTTGTGTG
The DNA here is from genome assembly GCA_026074375.1 of Tanacetum coccineum. Classification (NCBI taxonomy): domain Eukaryota; kingdom Viridiplantae; phylum Streptophyta; class Magnoliopsida; order Asterales; family Asteraceae; genus Tanacetum; species Tanacetum coccineum. The sequence goes on from BQNB010151106.1 coordinate 10,338, forward strand.
TACAAAAACGAGGGTCGATACCCTTGATGTCGGTGATTTTCCAAGCAATGGCTCCTTTATGAGATTTGAGCACCTTTAAGAGAGCATCTTTTTCATCATTTTTTAAACCTTTTGCAATAATCACTGGTAACTTGTTGTTTTCTTCCAAATCAGCATATTCCAAGTAAGACGGTAAATCTTTTAACTATAATTCTAGAGGCTTTTCAATTGAAGATTTTCCCTGATAACTTCACTTTGTTTAAGGTTCATCGAAGGAAGTTGAAACGGGTCATTATTTTAACAATTTTCAATCAATACAAATATCTCCTCCGGATTAAAATCGTCATGATACCAATTTTCTGGTGAGAATCGAATCATCATTAAGATATAGCATCGATTTCTTCCAAATGAATTCGAATTAAACGGCTCAGACTTCGGGTGGATTGCACCTTGAAGAATTAGGAAATCCTAGAAATTCAGAGTCATACTCCTACACAAACTACATCAAGATGTCAATTCGTTTACCTACACTTGTCATTTTTAGAGTGATATCCTCGGGTTTGATTCTAGATTAAAGTGACTGCTTTCGTGATCAACCCGAAGGTTATTTCTTCCCATAAACATCTAATTAAAGCACGACCATGTCCTCAGAAAAGGATCTCCCAATTATTAGAGGTAATCGAGGATCACCTTCTGAATCGACAACAAAAAAAGTCGTTAGGAAAATGAAATTTCCCAACTTTGACCAAAAACGTCTTCTGCGAGTCCTTAATGATAAGTAATTGATCGGAAATCCGCTAACTCTAAAGTCTCCGATTAGTGGAAAGATCAGGCTGAGCAAGCTTTTTCCAAAGAAAGAGCCATAGATTTAACTCGACACCATATCGCTAAGGTCGTGGCATACATCCCATTATCGGAAATAACATGAATAAGAAACTTGCCGGGATCTGCCAAGCTTTTCGTGAAGCTTTTTGAGAAGCATTGCCGAGCAATGCTAGCTCAATGGTATTTAATCTAACTCAAGCCACTTATCCTTATACATGATCAAACTCTTAATCGTAGAGCAAATCTTGGCATCCAAAGTATAAGCATCCTCACCGCGAAACTAATGTTTCGAAGCGCAAATCTAGAAAGATTTGGGAAGATCTTCTCCATTTGATCGAAGCCTTATCACGAGACTTTTGATCATCACGTCGTGAAGGATATGAAATATTTTGGCTTAGGTTAGACTCTTTTCGAATATCGATTTCCGAATGGAGTGGGTTTAGGCAAAGTCTTAGTAACTCAGTTCCGGAATAGAAATGAGGATAACCGCAGGTGGAATTGAGCTGGTATACTATATCCTTGGAATTTTGTTTGCTCTTTATCCGTGTCTCCTCGGTTCCTCGTTCCACTACCTTTTTAGGTAGAAGGATAGTAGGAGCAATCTAGTCCCACAATGAGACAACACCATTTCGAGTAGTGATAGCTTTCATCTCACCCTTCGGGTTTGGGATTGTGTTACTCGGAAGAGTACCCGAAGTTGAGGCTTGATTTTGAAACAATCCACAAATCATGTTTTGCAAATTATTTTGAAAAGTGGTTTGTTGATTCATCATGATGGCTTGTTGAGATTTTATCGTGTTTTGAATTTCATTCTAAGTGTCTCCTTCAACGAGTTGATTTGACTTGCAATGTTCTCAACAATCTGATCATTATTCCTCTTGTAACTTGAAAAATCATTTGAAATCTCTTGTTGAACTTGATTATTATGTACTTGAAAAGGTTGGTTTTGAAATCCTTGGTTTTGAAAATTTGGAGCATGATTATTTTGATTTTGAAAACTTTGATTTCCATGAAAATTATTCCCCCGATTAAAATTATTACCTTGAACATGATTCTGATTAAACCTATTTTGACCATTGTTTTGCACCAGAGCAAAGCCTGATTGTGCCATTTGATTACTAACACGGTTTGGAGGGTTAACTTGATTGTAAGTACCCATAGTCGCACAAACACTAACCTGATTGTTATCGGTAGCCGGACAATTATACCAAGAATGAGCACCATCACAAGTAACATAAGATTCCTCAACCGCTTTAACCGGAGCGGGAGTGGCAACTTTTTTAGAAACAATTTCGACTAAGGTCGAAAGTTGATCCGCAGTTAGATCCGCAAGCTTATCAATTCTCCTCATCAGTTTACTAACACTTTCCCTAGAAGTCGTATTCATCCTAGAAACATTCATTTATTACGTGAATAACGAACTTTGGATTTGTTTTCAATTATGTTCAAAGCCTCTCTAGTCGTTTTACTCAAAAGATTTCCACCCGCCACGACATTTAAGGAGTCTTGATCGTTCTTGTTTCAAAACCGATATAGACTGTACAACTGAATAAACTTCGTTAAATCCGTGGTGATGACAAGCTCAAAGCTTTCCTTAAACGTTCCCAGCTTCACTAAAAGGTATCCGTCACCATTAATGTGATAAAACGAGAACAACTATTCTTAAGTAGTGGTATTTTGAAGGAGGGAAAAATTGATTCACAAATTTGGTTACGAGATCCTCCCAAGTCAAGATAGAATTAGGTGGTTCTTTCTCGTACCACAATCTTGCATTTCCCTCAAGCGAATATGGAAACATCATAAGCTTAATAACATCGTTTGGTACATCTCTAAATCGTAAAGTTGAGGTAATCCTTTTGAAACAATTTACTATGAGCATGGGGGATTTTCCCACTCATAACCTAAACGGTTTAGCTTGAACTAGTTGTAACAAATTTGTCTTAATCTCAAAATGATCCGCATTAATTTCCGGTAAAACGATAGCTTCTCCATACCCTTCCGTGGGTGCACGGAGTAGCTCTTCCATAGTACGTTCCGCATTGGTTCAACTTTCAAAACGAAAGTACGAACTCGTGTTCGACTATGTTTGGGCACTGTACCTCTAATATTGACGGTCTCGGAATGGTTACTTTCGAATTATTTGGAAAATAGGAATTTCTAGCGCGCATGCACTAAAACAAACAAATGAAATGATAAAATAAATGAGAAAGTAAATATTTTTGTTACCGAATAATCAACAAACTAGGGAAACACTCTTAAGTAAAATAAATTTTATAAAAGAGGTGCCGTCTTTTTCGTAAGTGACTACAAAAGCGTAACTCTCGAAGTACTACAAGTATCTTTACAAACACACCGATCGACAAATAAAAACGAAGGAATCTTAATCAACAAATCCCCGGCAGCGGCGCAAAAACTTGATGTATAGTTTTTAAATACGTATAATAATATAAAGTATAGAAAATTCCAAAACTACCCTTGAGGACAAAGGTAGTAGGAAAAATCTTACAAAAATACTACACGTTTAACCGTTAAGTGATTACCCAGGTCTTATCCCAAGACTTATGAAATGAGAACCCCCACTTCGTTTGTATTGGACAATGACTTGATTTGTCGCAAAGGATTTGTTTTCTAAAATTCTAATAGTGAGCAAATAAAGGGACAATTAAACCTAAATACGAAAAAATGATAACGGGAAATAAAGTAAACACGACAAATAAGCTAGAATACTAAAATTAAACCCTAAATACTTTTTTAAACTTTTTCTAATCCCAAATGACTATTTAAAAGTAAAAAGCTAAGGAAATTCTAAACCGAGAGTAATTTAAGCTTAAAAACGAAAAAACGAGATCGGGGATCTAATCCCGTTCTTTAAAAAGTGAATTTTCAAAATATTAACTCTACGGAAATAAATTTCAACCTAAGCCTGGAATATGATAAAAGAAAATTTTATAAAAAAAAATTATTTTTTTGATTATTTTTCTATTTTTTATGAATTTTTAAAGCTTTTAAGAAAAGAAAATGATTAAAAATAGAAAATGAACTCTTAAAAATCTGGAAAAATTACTAAAAGTATAAAATAGTGAGACTGATTTTCTAAAAATATAAGCTAAAAATAAGCGAACGAAATAAGCCCTAAAAGGATAGAAATAAGCTACGGCTTATTATTGAAAATAGAAAACCAAAGTGTATATAAAAGAAATGGGATGGGCTATCATAACAGATAGCCCTGGTCTGGTGCGATGGTTTGTGTGTGTGTGTTATGGGACGAGTGTGTTTTAAGCAAGAGGTCACAGGTTCGAACCTGTGGCCTTTTTTTTTTGAAAACTTATAAAAACAAAATTATAGAAAACCTAAAAACTAACAACTTTTGTAAAAGAAACTATTTTTGAAAATTACTAAATAAGCTATAAATTGGCTTAAAAACTAACATATTACACTTAAATTCTTTTTTGTTTTTTTTTCAAAACTTAATAGGCTAGAAAACTAAGATAAGCTAGGAACAAAATAAAATAAGCTACTAAGACTAACTTCTAACCTAATAAGCTAGCTTAAATAAGCACAAGGAACAATGCATAAACAGAAAAGCAATAATAAGCACTTGGTTCAAAACTGCATACCAAAAGAGACAAATATCAACTATTGAGCTTATTTTTAAACATGTAAATAGAACCTTATCGAAAAATGAATTGTACCATTCTAAACTTTTACCTATAGGCTACTAGAAACAACTTTTAAAAACTATTTTGAAAATCTAATGACCAAAGAAAGAGCTAATTGAAAACTGCTTTTAGACTAAGTAGGAGTTGAGTTTACTTTTGGTTTTGAAAAGACAAATTACTGATTTTAAACTTCAAAACAGATAAGAAAATAAGATTTTTTAATGCAAACTAAGCTCAATCAGATGTAAAGTAACCTACAAACTACTAGTGCACAAAATTTGAGAAGCTGATTCTACCTTTTACCTACTTAATTTTTGATTTGAAAAAGAGCATTTGGCTGTTTCTTTTGCTGATGCAGTTTGACACTATGAAAATTAACCAAGGCTTAAAACCAAAAGTGCAGGCTAAGGACTTGAACTCTACACATATAAAATACCACAATGAAGGCGAAATGACAAGCAAAACTAGCTGAACAATTTTAAGCTAAAAATTCCTAATGAACTGATCTAAAGCTTACAGATTCAAACTAATATCCTATAAACTTTAAAAACTATATTTAACCTAACAACAACCTTGAATCCTGCACTTATAAACTTTAAAATGAAGTTCACTTCAATCCAAAGGACTAATTAGCCTTTGGCAGTACTAACTAAGTTAGTACTCCCTTGTGCCAAACACCCCTTAAAACTAGTAAACCTCCTTTTCAGCTTATACATTTTAGATCTAGGCTTTAAATCCTTAATACCAGATAGTGCAGAGCTAAAAACAAACTTAATGAGCAGATCTAAACAACAATATAAGCAGAATCTATAAGCTAAAAAGTAATGCTACTATTTTTGGATTTATGATAGAAAATTAACCAACACTTGAAAACTGAGTAATATTCAAAGACATGCTTAAATCTAAATGACATAAACATATAAAAGACATAGTAAGCACAATTAAAGCAGTAATAAGCACTCTTAAATTAATTGATAAGCAGAATAGATTAACAAGAATAATAAGCAGATTTGATATGAAAAATTAGAGAATACCTCAACTCCTTGCTCAAAACAGAAGTAGTAAATCCTATTAAGCTCTAACCTACCCAGCTTGTTTAATAAGCAATCTAAAACCCATAAGCTCTTCCAATTCTAGCTTATC
>BQNB010151108.1:0-15942 GCA_026074375.1 Tanacetum coccineum
TAGATTGCTTCTCCTAGTGTTGTTGCCTTGTCACACTTATGATGATATGTGTAATTATTTCCTAAGTCATGAACGAATTACACGAACCCGCCGTCTACTTAGCATTTCGTTAGAGCAACGCACCTGTAAAGTAGTATGAAGACTATAACAAGGCCCCTAAGAGTACACTAAGTGCAAGTGAAATATATTAAAAGTAGATCAACCATATTAGGGGGCAAGGTAGTATGGAGACTGTTACCCGATGGTATCCTTTCTACACAATCATGTTTCCATAGACATATCAATAGCGATACAAACAAAAGCTGGTTTTCTAAGGCCTAACATGCATATCCATCACAAGAAGCAACACCACTAAGATCTACATTCTAGGTTTCATACAATCATAAATAAACACAATAATAGGTTTAGCCAAGCGTGTTAAGAATAAAGCAAGAGCAATAAATCACATAACACAAAGACATATTGAATGATTAAGTAAACCTTAATTGATTAAAACATGAATTGGAAGAAGTACAATAGGGTTTTTAAGCCCTAAAATCATCTCCTACAGCTGCTAAATAAACTAGGGTTTGTACCATCTTTTTATTCTAAAGTTACACACTCAAAACCCTAAATTCGAGTTTGTATATATAAGAAAATTGACGCGACGGCGTCGCTTCTTAATCATGACGTCGTCGTAAAATGAATCTTCTATATTTGCGTTTGAGTCGGTGCGGGATGACACCATCTTGAAATAGGTGACGTCGTCACTTAATGAGTTGTAACGGCGTCATGTATGGCTTGTGACGTCGTCTCTAGGCTATGTGAGCACAAATGTTCAAGAGTCTTGGTGTTGGTTTGTAATCTCGTCCGTTTCTTCTCCAAATAAGCCCAAGTCACGTGTAATTAATCCAAATGTCTTCCAAATGAGAAATACCTGAAAAGGAACGATTAAGTACTTATTTTGGGCATAAACACACGATTTTGGAGGTTAAACGACCCCAAAAAAGTGTATAAAATAACACTTCATCAAATACCCCTACACTTGGGATCTGCTTGTCCTCAAGCAAATAAGTTTTTCTATCTGGAAAATAACAGCATGAGGGGTCATTTTACCTACTCTTTAAAAATATTCTACAACACAACCTTCTAGACCTCGTAATTAAAAGCACAGAAAGTATATACTAGCACCTCACATAAGTGTTTGGGATTCTCTCTTTCACTCGGGTGTATAATGAATTATAACATATGGGGGAAACGGAAAATCACACTCATTACCTGTCATAGCATATAAATTACCATAGGCTTGGTAAAGGATCAAACCTCCACCGCTAGGTGCAAGTATTATTCATTACTATCTAAGAGGTCTTTTAAAGGGTTGTAGGGTGTAGGTGTAAGATAACATATAATGGAAACGAAAACGGATGGGATACATTTGGGTGGTGACTTTGGGTGAATTTGGAGTGGAAGGGTTAGCTAATTATTTTTACGAATACACGCTGGTTTGGTTGCTAAGCCAAGACTCGGACGAAGATATACAAACTCTACACAACTCTACATCAATCTCTTTCTTTTTCTTTTCTCTTTTTTTGAAGACATAATACATCACATGAGGTTTATAACACGTACCCCTATACTTGAGCTTTTACATGCTCGATATTTACAATCTAACTATTGACCTGATTTTACGTGAATCTTAAATAACATGGATATCATTTGATAAACATATGAGGGTATTGACTTAACTTTTCTTCCTCATTCTTCTGTGAAATAAATATTACCATGAATTCTAATCGTCCTAAAACTGTATTTACATAGGACGCTAGTCATATAAATTCCTATCCATAGGACGCTAGTAATACTCGGTTTTTGTTGGTATGTGTCGTAAAAAATTTAAATTTTAGTAAAAATCACCCTTTTATGCTATGTTTCGATATATTACCTGTCTTTTTAAGGACAAAGCAAATGAAAAATGAAAGAATAGTTTCTAAGGCTTATTTCCCTCTACACTTATTTTGAACATTGTCCCTAATGTTCTCTGAAAGTACCCATTAAAATAGATAAAGGGAAAAGAAAACAAGGAAAAGAAACTAGTACTCCCCTGGTTTACTCAATAATGGAGAAGAAACACGCGATAACTGGTTAGATTGTCCTTAGAGAATCATCCAATGAAACTTCCTAAGAACTTCCAAGCTTCTTCTCATCAAATATAACCTGTAATCAAAGACAGAGAAAACTATACCAAGCATAAAATGTAAGATTTACCAATATACAATATGAATTTAGGGTTCGAATCGATAAATAGGATGAAAGAATTGTTAAACTTATCAAGTTTTGCAGGTTGATACAGAATAATACCTATATTAAATGTTGCACAAGTTTTATTATTAAAAATAATTAAAAACTTTTGAGTTTTCTGGACCAGGGCGTTTGACGCCGTCAGGATTGGTGTGACCCCGTCACAGGTATCGTGGTGATGGTGTCGAGTGTTAATCGCGACGCCGTCTCCACCGTCTGTGAAAATAAAATTTTTGTTTTTGATGAAAAAATTTCCTGCACTTGATTCTATAAGTTAGTTTCTGTATAAATTGCTATATAAAACCTGAGAATTAACAATTCAATCATATGACTCGATACTGACGCGAATTAATCTAAACAATTCATTTAATATGTTTGAATATGGCTCAAAAGCCGGATAAATTCCCCTACACTTATTATTTGCAAAATACCTTTGATTGAAATTAAGACGAGGTTAAAGTATTTGCAAAGCATGATTACAAGATAATTCAAACATAATAAAACAAATAGTGAAGAATTAAAACACACATGACACTCCTAATATGCGGGAAAAGTAAATTAGGTTACCTCCCAAGAAGCGCTTTTCTTTATTAACAAGTCTTGTAGCTAGACTCGAAGTCACACGTCCTAACGTGACTTCTCCTTTGTCTTCGAGAGTTACATCGTCATCCTTGTTAGTGTCCAATAAGTTATTTTAATATGGCTTCACCCGTTGCTTATTCACAATCAATTCGCTTCCTTCCTCATCGTATAGCTTAATTGCTTTATTTTTCATGTCTTTACTTGCCGAAAATAGGCCATACCATCTTGACTTGAGTTTCCCAAGGAATAGTCTTAATCATGAATTAAAGAAAAGTACCCTATCTCCTTTTTCATAGTTGATTGGCATTGTTATTCGTTTATCGTGCCATCTTTTTGTTCTTTCCTTCTACGAGATGGACAATTCATAGGCGTCAAGCCTCATCTCGTCTAACTCATTAATCTGTAAGAACCGATTTTCCCCAGCTTTCGTAAGGTCCATGTTGCAGTTTTTTATGGCACAGTATGCTTTGTGTTCCAGTTCGACAAGGAGATGACATGCCTTGCCATAGATTATCCTAAACGGGGTCGTTTCTAAAGGGGTTTTGAATGTTGTCCGAAATACCCATAACGCATCATCTAATTTGTATGACCAATCCTTCTTGTTGTTCCCAATGGTTTTTTCAAGAATACATTTTAGTGCGCTATTTATATTTTCGACTTGGACGTTTGTCTGAGGGTAATATGCTGTGGAGAACCGATGAACCACTCCATACCGTTTCATTGCTTTCTCTATTTGGTAGTTGCAGAAATGAGTACGCCTATCACTAATAAGAGCCTTTGGTATTCCTAATCGTTCGAATAGTCTCTTAAGGAAGTTTACTACGTTCCTAGCATCACTGGTGGGAAAGGCTCAAACCTCTACCCATGTGGATATGTAGTCGATTGCAACTAGGATGTATTTGTTTCTGTTCGATGAGGGGAAAGGTCCCATGAAGTCTATCCCCCACACATCGCATATTTCACAGACTTGTATGTAATTTTGAGGTGCCTTGTCTCTCGAGGAAAGGTTTTTGGCCTGTTGACATGCATCGCAAAATTGTACCAATTTACGCGTGTCGCGAAAGATATGTGGCCAGTAAAACCCGGCCTCAAAGACTTTCATTACGGTGGTGGTGATGCCATGATGTCCCCCGGATGGTCCGTTGTGATACTGTCGAAGAATTTGTGCTGCCTCATCTTTGGCTATGCATCTTTGTATGATTCGGTCAGCACATTGTTTGAATAGGAAGGGTTCATCCCAAAAGTAATGCCTTAAATCACTGAAGAACTTTTGCTTCTCTTGGCGGGTGGATCAAAAGGGTAGTATTCGGCTAGCTAAATAGTTAGCATAGTCGGCATACCATGGTTCATTATTCTTGTCGGAGATTGCCATCAATCGTTCTTCAGGAAATAAGTCTCTTATTTCAGCTCTAGTTAGGTCGGGGTTTTCAAGTCGGGAGAGATGATTGGCTGCAAGGTTTTTAGCACCTCTCTTATCATAGATTTCAATATCAAATTCCTAAAGTAGCAAGATCCATCAAATTAGGCGTGGTTTTGCATCTTGTTTTGTGAATAGATATCGCAGGGCAGAATGATCCGTGAAGACGATGGTCTTGGATAAGACCATGTATTGACGGAATTTATCGAATGCAAATACAATAGCCAGAAGCTCCTTCTCGGTAGTTACGTAGTTCTCTTGTGTTTCGTTCATTGGGCTCACCCTGGTCTTTGCATGGTAGTTCACTAATATGTTTTGTGTAGTTCACTAATATGTTGTGTTCATTAGACTATCTACCGGCCCCTAGGAGTTTACTAAGTGCATGTGAAATACATTAAAAGTAGATTAACCATATTAGGGGGAAAGGTAGTATAAAGACTGTTACCCGATGGTATCCTTTCTACATAATTACATTTCCCTAGACATATCAATAGCGATGCAGACAAAAGCTGGTTTTCTAAGACCTAACGTGCACATCTATCACAAGAAGCAACACCACTAAGATCTACATTTTAGGTTTCATACAATCATAAATAAACACAATAATAGGTTTAGCCAAACATGTTAAGAATAAATCAAGAGCAATAAATCACGCAACACATAGACATATTGAATGCTTAAGTAAACCTTACCTGATTAAAACATGAATTAGAAGAGGTACAATAGGGTTTTTAAGCCCTAAAATGGTCTCCTATAGCTGCTAAACGAACTAGGGTTCGTACCCACTTTTTATTCTAAAGTTACATACTCAAAACCTTAAATTCGGGTTTGTATATATAGGAAAATCAACGCGACGGCGTCGCGTTTTAATCATGACGCCTGACTCCGTTACTTGATGAGTTATGACGGCGTCGTGCATGGCTTGTGACGCCGTCTCCAAGCTTTGTGAGCACAAATCTTCAAGAGTCTTGGTGTTCGTTTGTAATCTCGTCCGTTTCTTCTCTAAATGAGCCCAAGTTATGTGTAATTCATCTAAATGTCTTCCAAATAAGAAATACCTAAAAAGGAATGATTAAGTACCTATTTTGGGCATAAACACATGATTTTTGGGGTTAAACGACCCTAAAAAAGTGTATAAAATGACACCTCATCAAAGTCAATTTAGCATTCCATTGCCTAGGAGCCTGTTTTAAACCATACAGAGACTTTTTAAGTCTGCACACTTTGTTATCTGAAGGAAAATATCTTTCAGTTGGTTTCATATAAATAGTTTCTTCAAGATCTTCTTATAAAAAAGCACTATTCACATCAAGTTGAAACACAGGCCAAGACATAGTGACAGCAATGTTTAATAAACATCTAACAATAAGCATCTTAACAACTGGAGAAAAAGACTCTTCATAATCAAACCCTTCTTTTTGACCAAAGCCCTGAGCCATAAGTCTAGCTTTAAATTTATCAATCTCACCACTGGATTGATACTTAATCTTATAAATCCACTTACTCATATGGCTTTTCTTCCCTTAGGTAATTCTACAATTTCCCAAGTTCTCTTTCTACGTTAGGCATCTATCTCTTGATTCATAGCATCAGTCCAATGAGGATATTTAGAAGCATCCAAAAATGACTTTGGTTCATGATTTTTATTAAGTTGAGTAACAAAACAATAATTCTCAGTGTTAAGCTTAGAATATCCAACATATTTTTCAATTCCATATTTAACTTTGGAATCCACAACAAAGTCATTATAATTTCTAGGAAAAACACTTTGTGTAGAAGATCTTCTTAAGTTTTGAACACCCTAAGGAGATGAATTTGGATTTTGATCCAAATTACCCTCAGAAAATATATTTTCTTTAAGTGTGGTAACCCTCTCACCCTAAGTGGCAAAGACATTATCACTGCTATCAATATCATTTTCAGAAATAACAGAAAAATTAGCAGTGAAAGAGTTTCTACCAGACTTAGAAAAGCTGTTACTAGCACTCTGTGACTTATTGTCACTATTCAGCTTATGATCTACTCTCTCATCATCATTGGGTATCTCATGATATTCAAGAATAAATTTTTTTATATGATTAACATCTTGAAAAACATTAGCAGTATCATTTTTTACTTTATCTTAATCCTTAAAAGGAAAAATGTTCTCAAAGAACATAACATCTCTTGAAAAAATAAACTGATGCTTATCAAGACTATATAACCTATATCCTTTTTGAACACTAGAATACCCTATCATAACACTTTTCTCAAATCTACTACCAAACTTGTCACTGTTATTAACAATGGTAGCAAAACACAAACAACCAAAAAGTCTTAAGTGAGAGAGAGTAGGACATGTCTTATATATCATCTCATATGGAGTTTTTCCATTTAGCATAGAAGAGGGAAGCCTATTAATAAGATAAGTAGCAGTTAGAATATAATCAGTCCACATTCTCAAAGGAATTCCCCCTGAAACATAAGGGATCTAGCAACATTTAAAAGATGCCTATGTTTCCTCTAAGCAATAACATTTTGTTGTGGAGTATAGGCACAAGAAGTTTGATGTATAATACCTTTATCAGCACAAAACTTATTAACATATTGATTAACAAATTCAGTTCCATTATCACTTCTGAAAATTTTAATTTTCTTTTTAAACCGATATTCAATTAAGTTGTAGAAAACAGTTATAAAGTGTGAAACTTCATCTTTTGATTTAATCAAATACACCCAAACAACTCTTGCGTAATCATCCACATCAGTTAAAAAAATACCTAAACCTTCAGAACTAGTAACCTTATAAGGCCCCTATAAGTCCAAATGCACAAGTTCACCCAAAGAACTAGATACATGATCACTTAAAGCAAAAGGTTCCCTAGTCTGCTTGGATCTTTGATAAATCTCACAATATAAATTTTTATCATTATTATCAAATTGTAAATAATTTTTTAAAACATTTAGAACAGGATCTGTAGGATGACCAAGCTTGCAGTGCCAGTCATAATAAGACAAATAACACATATTCTTAAAAGTACTCTGATTACTTTTAATACCTTGGTTATTATAGTAGTATAACCCCTCAAATTGACTACATATCCCCAGAACACTTCTCAGACTCAAATCTTGACTACATATCCCCAGACAAATAACACTTATTCTCATCAAAGGCAACAACCACCTTATTTTCTTTAGCCAATTTATGAACAGAAGTCAAGGTTACATAGTATTCCAGAATAACCAATACATCATACAAAGTTAAGCCATTTGATAATTTGAGATTTCCAATCTTAGAAATAAAAGCTTCAGTCCCATTAGGATGACCAACTTTTATTTTAAAATGAGAAATGTCAAGAATATTATCTAATTCCTTATCAGTGTAAGTCATATGTTGATTAGCCCCTAAATCAATAATTTTACCATCACAGACCAATTTAGGTTTAAAATTTGTATTGGAACAAAAACCCTTGTTAAATTTTTTATGAAAAATAGAACTATTATTAATGTAAGTACATGCCATATTGGCCTGCACATTCTTTCCAATTTTATTTTCTTTGATAAGAAAAATAAGAGTAGCCATTTGTTCATCTGTAAATCCTGAAGATGAATTAGTCCCAACAGAATTATTATTAGAAATATTTTTCCCTTTAAAAGATTGATTAGACTTATTTTTTCCAAAATCAGTAGGATAGCCAATGATCTTAAAACATCTATCAATAGTATAACCATTAAAACCACAGTTATCACAAACTAAACCAAAACCCCCACTATGCCTATTATTGTTCAAATTATTTGGCCTAGGTCCATTACTCAAATTTTGATTATTCCTTTGAAAATTATTTCTGTTAGGCACATTAGAAACAAAAGTAGAAGCCTGAATCCTTTGAGAGAAACCACAAACACTACTAGAAGCAACTTTGTGAGATTCCTCACCAAAGATAGTAGCATAAGAACTTCTTACATTAGGTAAAACTTATTTTGAGAGAATAGAACTTCTAATAAGCATATAAGAATCATCTAGACCCATTAAGAAATGCATAAGCTTCAGTAACTGATTATGTGTTGATCCCAATAGAATAGATCTTGCTTAGCTTGTATAAGCCTAAGTTGTATTCAATAAATTCAAAACAACTATGATAAAAACTTTGATTATGAATATCAAAGACTATGTGGAATCTAGTTAATGATACTAAGAATAATTTCAATGAAATAGTAATAAATAAGATCAATAACAAACAGTTTACCAAACTTTAAGCATCAATATAATACGAACACTCTTAATAGTGTTAGGGTTACAAAACCTTGAAGCTATATCGATATCAAAACAAACAATTTCTAGATATCTAACTCTATGTGTGAAGATTAAAGAAATGTTGATAATCTTCTAGGACCGTTTAAGCCATCTAGGATATCAATAACATTGATAATATATTTTGCACAGCGGAATTAACACATAAAGAACAATGTTATGAACAAGGTTTTACCAAACATTCCAAGCCCTAAAATTATTTGATCAAAATAATACGGTTACATCAAAGAACTGTAACAGGATCAAGTTACCTTGACCTTGAGGCTAAACTTCTACATATGGCGTCTACATTACACACGCATGGAATACACATATACACGTTTAGGTACAGGAACTCACGAATTGTACACCTAAACCTAATGACCTGTATATCTTTATATAGTAGAGATATTAGGTTTACAAATGATAAGAACAAATAAAGATATTAATAAATCTTTTTAACATTTAAGTTTATCTTCTGAATCTTCAAAATCTTCCATCTTTTGAAGAATTCCTCCTTTGTCTTTTAAGTCCTTCATCTTTCATATGTTTTGTCTTATCAACTCAAATATAATTCCCAACAATCTTCCCCTAGTTGATAATGACAAAACCAAAATAATCACGAGCTTCTTCCCCTGAAGCTAATATATATGAAAGAATAGAACAATACCACTAAGGATCTACAAGTTGCAAATCATCTTTGTAACGCCTTCTTCCCCTTTTTGTCATAATCAAATAGGAGACTAAAGTATGCAACTTTGATTTCGACAACCACAAACCACCATCACACTTCCAATCCAGCCTTCCAACAACTCAAATTACCCTTCATGATGTGCCTTAAGATAAATGAACTTGAGCAATAGAAACTTAAACTAGCAGTAGTAATAATGACTAGCAGTAGTAAAAACCTTCACCTCGATGTAGCATATAAATGGTTAAATTTTTTAACAATAAGCTTCCTTTAAAACCCATATGTTAACTATTTCGTGAATCTTCAATTCTGTAAGCTCTATGTAATGATTACTGATGAAGAAAATTAAGTATAACAAACTTGATACTGAAGTAGAATAACCCAAACTTGTGTATTGTATTTTGTAATATCCATGTGACGTCAAACTCATACCAAGACGAAAGTATAAGTAGATCGCAACCTCTTGACAAAATCCTCATCTTCAATGAGACACTGAGCACAACAACGTAACTCCTTATAGTGATAGCAAATGTGCGCATTGAGCACCATAAGTTTGTAAATCACACACCTTTGCTAGAATTGTCAAGTCTTCGTCACATCGTTTCTAAGCACGAACAAGTTATCTTCAAAGTGGAACATCCACTTTAAGATATGATAAAACACAAACCTGTGAAACTCTACTTCAACTCCAAATAAGTGATAAATAATCCTCTTCGTAATAAAATACAATCCTTTTAAACATTTAAGAATATTTAAAATAAATCCTAATTTGTTGTCTTCCCTTGAACGAAGCATATCCAAACCATGTGTGTTATCTGTTATCGCATAAGGCTAGCAATATTAAATCCATAACGCCCAAGCAGTATTAACTAAACTCCTTATTAATGCCTGCAGGACAAACTTAATAAGGCAACAGTACTAAATATTGCTCGAACAGTATTAAAAATAAAGGAGCAGTACTAACTTTTTAATAAGCAGTACTAAGTAATTACCAATTAGCAACACTTTTTCTGTCACAAAACTGTCACGAATCTGTCACTAATGTGCATTCTCCTTCCTCCTATTGCATTTAGCGACACTTTATCTGTCACTAATATGTCGCTAATTTGTTACTAATTCGTATACTCCTTCCTCCCTGGCTTTTAGTGACACTTTTTAGAGTCTCTAATCTGTCACTAAAGTGTCACTACTCTAACAATAGTAACAAATAAGCTGGCAATACTAATATTGTATTGGCAGTATTAACTTATATTTGAACCCAAGCAACAGTAACTCATGGAAGCAGTATTAACATATCTTGGACGAGCAGTAGTAATAAGCATACGCGAATCTTCAATAAACCTTGTATTCATGTACCTGATCTTTAAGAGTCGTTGTTTAAAAACCTGTTGTACCTTTCTTGTCCACGAACCAAATACAAGACACCATGTGTCTTCAAAACCTTGTTGTGATTTTGACAGCAATAACCATAAAACAGAAACACGAAACTATACTTTCTGTTTTATTGATCTAGGGCTTTTACAAAACCTTAGGTTTTTAGAATATAATCACTGAAAATAGAAAATAACTAGAAAACCTTTTTTTCTTTGAACCAGAACCTTGTATCTTAGATATCATGAGCCACCAGGCTCTAATACCAATTGTGAAGATTAAAGAAACGTTGATAATCTTCTAGGACCGTTTAAGCCATCTAGGATATCAATAACATTGATAATATATTTTGCACAGTGGAATTAACACATAAAGAACAATGTTATGAACAAGGTTTTACCAAACATTCTAAGCCCTAATATTATTTAATCAGAATAATACGATTAAATCAATGAACTGTAACAGGATCAAGTTACCTTGATCTTGAGGCTAAACTCCTACATATGGAGTCTACATTACACACGCCTGGAATATACACACATACGTTTAGGTACAGGAACTCATGAATTGTACACCTAAACCTAATGACATGTATCTCTTTATATAGTAGAGATATTAGGTTTACAAATGATAAGAACAAATAAAGATATTAATATATCTTTTTAACATTTAAGTTTATCTTCAGAATCTTCATAATCTTCCATCTTTTGAAGAATTCCTCCTTTGTCTTTTAAGTCCTTCATCTTTCATATGTTTTATCTTATCAACTCAAATATAATTCCCAACACTATGCCCTCGGACCTCCTTTTATACACCAAGAAGTCCTAACCGGCTTACAATATTTTCCTAAGTTATCATGATCTTCTAAACAAATAACTTATATGTATCTTTTACAAAAATATCTCATACTTTTCACATAAGCAATCTTTATACTTTCTCTGATAACACTTTGATCTCTTCTCTGTCAGCATAAACTCTTCCAGCAGTTGTAACTTTCACACCAGCAGTAGTAACTTTTATACCAGTAGCACTAATTGTGTACAAGCAGCATTAACTACTTAGAAAGTTTTCTTCAATCTTCATCAGCAGTACTAAGTTACACTAGCAAATACCTTAACAGTCTTAACTTCCACTTAGCAGTAGTAACTTCCAAACAACATCAAGAGGCTTTTAATCTCAACAATCCTCCCCTAAACCTGATATTTATCTTTAAAATCTCAAGTTTCTTCATTGAAAGCTTCATAATCACTAGGAGGATGCCTCCAAACACTTCACTATTTCTTGAGCTGCTTTGTCATAAGCTTAAGAAGCTGATAACACATTTCATTCAGATGATCAGTTTGACGCTTCTTGTTCAACATCTCTGTAATTGTTGCTGGTGTAAGAGGATATCTCTTCTCAACCAACATAAAGAGATGCATGTCTTGAAACCTCACAAAGTGTACTCTACAAGAATCAAATAATTTCCAAATCAACACTTTGTTTCCAAGTAGATTCCTCCCCACTGTATCTTCTACATTATGCTCAAACATTGTCCTTAGATCACCCCATAGTACTCTCTCATATCCCTCTTCTGGTCTTGTAGATCCATGCTTAGCTTTCACCAATTTCCATAGAGTTTCCAAATCTTCTCTGTCAAAATCTCTAAGCATCTGAATCATTGATGAGTACCTTTTTGAACTTCCATTAGCTCTTATGATTTGAAATAGACTGATCTTTCCTTCTTTAACAATCTTCCAATCAACAATGCTTGGAGGTTTAGTAGCTAATGGTATAGCATCAATTGCTACTTCCTCATCATCAGGAATAACCTTTATAAGCTTTTTCATCTCAGCTTCTTCTTGATCATCATCTGTCTTTTGCTTCTTTTCCTTCTCTGGTTTTAGCTCATCACATGCTCTCTTAGAACTACTTTCTTGCGCCATCTCTGCTTTAGCTTTCTTTGAGCTCTCTTTCACCAACTTAGTATCCATATCAACAAACATGTTTACCCTTTTCATGGCTTTATCAAATAACTTCTGAATTTCTACAAATGACTTGTTCTTCAATTGACCTTGCTTGTAACCAGCCATGTGTTTCAGATAAGTTGACATTGTACTTTTCTTTTGAGCTTTAGTTGGTGGCTTGTTCCTCTTATCTTGAACTCTTAATGGTGCAAAGTGTTTCTTTCTCTTCTCCAAGGGTTCTATAAATAATCTTGCCTTCTCTTCATCTGTCAATTCATCTTGCTCTCTTGCTTGTAATCTTTCAGCCAATAACCTATCAGCCTCTATCATTTCCTGCACATTATCCCATGAAATGTTGGCTTATTTAAATTCCTCAGCCTTCTCTCTTACAAGTCTTGCTTGTTCTTCTTCTTCAACTTGTAGCTTAAAAGTACGTTCTTCATCAAGTCTTATTTGTTCTTTCATCTTCAAAGGCTTCTCAGGTTCAGTCATCTTAGCTTTGCCTTTATCCTTGATGTTTAAAGGTATTGATGTTAGTGTTGTTCTTGTTGTAGATTCATCAGGATCTCTAAAAGTAATGCTTTTAGCTTTAGGTATTGTTGAAGGTGTTGTTGTCGTTGTACTCTGCACTGGCTCTTGTACCACAAGCTTAGGTTTTACACTACTCAATTCAGCCAATGCTTGAGCCAAAGTGATCTCTTCAGTAGTAATTGTTGCAGCAGCACTAACTTTAGCAGTACTAACTACTTCTTTAACAACTTTTTCACTTTGCTCTGTAACAAACACTTCTTCACAATTAAAAACATCTGTATCAAACATTTGAGCATCATCATACCTCCCCTGAGTTTCATCAACCAATGTAACTTTAGCATCTTGGTCAATGTCATCTATTTTCCTCCCTTGTTTAGATGCATCCTCCTGATCACCCAAACCTTCATCTTCAGAGGAAACAACTTGTGCAGATCTACCAACCTTGTATAGCCTTTTCATCGCTGGAGTTTTTGACTTCCTTTTCCTTTCCAGCTTCTTGACTCTCTTCTTCAAACTAGCAATCTCCTTTGCTTGAGCAGTCTTTGTTGTCTCTAAGTCAAGAACTTTATCAAATAGTTATGTATAAAGGTCCATCAATTCCTTAAGTTTCAGTCTGTCCTCCCCACTTCCAAGTGTGTTAAATCTTGAGAGAGGTGGGTCATTGGACTGTGTAGGTACATTTTCCTCATTGGCAACCTCATCTACTATAGGCTCTGTAGGACCACTGGATTAAGGAATCTTAGTGTCTTTTCTCTGTTTTCTCCTAGATTTTTTCTTCTAAGGTTGTGATGTTGATGGTTGAATGATGGGTGTATGATAGGGATCAGTTGGCATAGCTAAACCTTTACCCATTTCTTCTTGAGCTTGAACCATCATGGTTGGAAATAAGGCTGTAACTCTTCTTAAAAAAACATTTCCTTCCCTCTTCATGTTCCTAAAAACCTTCTTGGTGTGGGAGGGTGTAACATAAATCCTTTTATGATTTGACATATCACCAGCTTGTTGATTCAGAAAGACTTGCATAAACCTTGGATATATTAGAAATTTGACACTACTATCTATATTCTTCACCATACTTTCAAAGATAAACTTAGAAAAGTTGAATTTCTGGTTTATGGCTAAGCAGATTATTGCAAAGGCCATAGTGCTACTAAATTCGTTCCATGTAGTAGACTTAGCACTTAGGCATTGCAGAATAGTATGAATCAAAAACATCCATAGAGGAGAAAAGAAAGCCTTGTAAAATGTAAGTTTCTAAGAAGGTTTTTCATACCCCATTAAAGCAAGTTGCTTAAAAATATCCGCATTGGGTAGACATACAATTCCTTCAGCATCTTCCAATTAAAGATCTCTTCGTACACTTGTCTCAGTGATGATCACTTTCTTCCCATCCACTAGGGCTTGTAACTGAACTTCTCTATTAACAGTTTTCACCTTTGCAGTAGCCCAAAATTGTTGAATGCACGAAGTGTATATTGTAGGATTAATAGTTAAAACATATCTTATAGAACTTGCATTGAGAAAATCAACAATTTGTTCAAACCCTTCACTTTTAGCGGGTTTATCTAAAAACGCGACTAAATTATGTGTATCAGCAAATGGTAGGGTCGTCATTGTTTTGGGTTTTGATGATAAAAGATGAAATTAAGTTAGGGTTTATAATTAGAGCGTATATCAAAGATTGAAATCGAGTAACAGTTTAAATGAAACCCTTAATCAAAGTATTTATATAAATACCCTCAACAGTATTAATGTTCGCTAGCAGTTGTAAGTTATGCCTAACAGCATTAACTTTCAACTAGCAGTAGTAAGTAACCCAGCAGAAGTAACTCAATAGTAAATTAAGCCTAGCAACATTAACTTACAACCAACAGTAGTAAGTTATGCCTAGCAGAATTAACTTTCTCTAGCAGTAGTAAGTTTATGCCTAGCAGCATTAACTTTGAATCACCAGCATTAACCCCAATTCCTTTCTAATCTGCATTTCCATCATCAAATTAGTATTTAACTTACAAATTCTCTCTGTTTGATTTTTATTCCTCTCAATTCTTTTAGCTCACAATTCTCTCTGTCTGTTTTTTATTTCTCTCAATTCTTTTAGCTCACAATTCTCTTTGTCTGTTTTTTATTTCTCTCGATTCTTTTGGCTCACAATTATCTCTGTTTATTTTTATCACACATCTCTCTTTCTGTTTTTCAACTCAAAACTTCTCTCAATTCTTTTTCTCACTAAATCACTTTGTCTGTTTTTATCACACATCACTCTTTCTGTTTTTAATCTCACTAATTCTCTCTTATTCATTTACCTCACCGTTTTCTTACTCAGGACTTTAACGATTTAGCATTCCAATACTGGCAATCAAATATTGAAATCTACTTACATCAAACTTTTTTCAAAGTGCGTACACACTACTTGCTTAGATTACTTGTTACCTTAAGTGCTTATGTGACATACATATATGTAATATATATGCCTACATCTTCTGCGTATATCGCACGTTTATTTATATAAGAGATATTTATATAAGTACCAGAGCATTTCTTAAGACATTGTGAGTTGCACAATGGTCTCAATTATACCTCAGACGTTGTGAGTTATACAATGGTCTCATCTTACTTCTAGACATTGCGAGTTGCATAATGGTCTCATTTCGTTCTCAGACATTGTAAGTTAAACAATGGTCTCTAAGGATATTATTTTTCTTCATTGCGTTATACTATATTGTATTACGCAGAGACCGTCAAAAATTCTGTTTACATGGAATTATGTATGAATTTAAGTATTGCAAGTCTTGTATGGGCGGGACTTGTAATATGATGATTGATATGATAATTGCTATGTTAACAAAGCCCGTCA
>BQNB010151109.1:0-15942 GCA_026074375.1 Tanacetum coccineum
AAAAATAATAAAAATTGAACTTTTGCAAATTCTTTTAGTGCATTAATACAACATATACCGTAAACAAATGTTTGCTCTTTACATGTGAAAGATAAACCGTGTCTATTTTCCTTGGAAAAATAAGACTATTTCCTTTACTTTTTACTTACGAAAAAGTTAAGACGGAAATATCACCGCAAAACTGGAAAAGTCGATAACTAGAGAACTCGTGCCTATAGTTGTTTCCTTAACCCGGCAAGAGGCGCTACACACCCTTGTGGTAAAGTGAGCGGATAAAGGAGGAATTGCATGCCAATTTTTCAAGTTAATAAATAGCTTAGATGCTAGAACTTGAACACACTTCCATGGGTATCGAAGTACTTGCTTACTAGTCCATGTGACTCACATTAGCAATAATGTTTAGATATTCAAGCAATGGAAAGATAAATTGCAAATTACTTTCACTAGTGAAGGAACACTCATAATGTTGTCAGATCTAGTTGGAGCAATGCATTTTATAAACAAAAATGACAAACTTGCATTGTTGTCAAATTCAGTAGGAGTTATGAGTTGTTTACCTCATAGGCATCTTACTTTATTTCTGGCTTGGCTTGCAATAATAAATTAACTTTCCAAGTGTGAAATATCTTCATTTAGTAAAGAATCGTCGTGTATTATCTTATGATAACTTGTTGCCTTTGAGATGTCGCTTCCATTTTATGTTATCTACATGATAGTTATGCACGATTCCTTATTAATGGATGGAGTTCTATATATATACACTAGTTGTGTTAATATGATTTGGGCTTGACTTGATTCATATTCTATCTGTGACACTACCATATTATCGATACAAACAAACTAACTAGTGTCGTGTTGTTTCATGCAAAGAAGTTGTACCTTGCACAAGTGGGAGAAATCTTAATTGTGTGTAAGGAACAACTTAGAACAATATGACTAATGGTTTTTCTTGACTGCAAAGTAAGAAAACTATTACTCTACTAGAACTCATACACATTTAATGTATGTAGCCCTATCAAGAAAATATGTCAAGATAAAAATATAAGCTACATGATTATGTTTTCTTAGAAATCATAAACATGAAGTTTGAAATTAACTTGAAATCACTATTGAGGCCATGTGTCGGCACTTATTTTTTTACTTTAGTTTAACAATTGTTATGTCTTCTTGTTAAGACATGTACATTAAGTCTTTTACTTGTGAAAAGACTTATAACGTAAATTAAAAAGTTAACTTGTTATGTCTTCTTGTTAAGACATGTACATGAAGTCATTGACTTGGTTAAAGACTTAACGAATAGTAAAGTATTAAATGTTTATGTCTACTTGTTAGTACATACACATTAAGTCATTGACTTGATCAATGACTTATATAAAGCATACAATTGGCTTAATAATACTATTGATACCATTACATTTTAACTTAAGTTGGTAAATAGGAAAAGCCATATAAGTATAAGTTCATTTAATGAATTGTGACATTGCCTAACTATTTCAATCTTATTGGAATACCATAATTTTATGGTATGTCCAACAAGGGTAATCAAACTATATATTGATATTGTTTTGATTCATGACGACCTTAACTTATTTAACTCCTAAAAGAGATCAATGTTAGATAATTGAGCATGTCGTGGATATACCCAATAAAACTCAAACCTAGAAGGTTAATTAAGACATTATTCTAGTAATAAAATGTGTCTTGATTGAAGTTATAGATTTGTTAAAATCTCTTGGAGATTATTATTAACAAATTTCTAGAACTGTTAAGTGTATTTTGTTGGATACCCAAAGGAAACGATGGGATGTCACTTCTACAACCCACACGAGAGCAAAGTTTCGGTTGCTCGTTATGCCGAGTTATTTGAGAATAATCTCAAATTTACAAGAAGCAGTGGGAGTCTCACTTTACTAAAAGTGAGTGAGAGTATTGTAGGTCTTGAATTACTTCAAGAAAAAGATACATAAATTCTGAACACACTAGCAAATGTCATACCGAGGCTAAACATGAAAATGTTGAACCTTAAAATGACATTACTCATATTCACAGATCCATAAGGATTCCTCATGATATGTTTTTATATCAATGGTGGGGATCATAGTGAACCTGCTAACTATAGGAGATGCATTATTAGATCTTAGATCTAATGGATGACTCAAACACTATGAATTAAAAGATGTTGTCCAAAAGGAGATAATCATATTCTTGGAATTTGATTGATATTTAACCTATAGATTAGACGATGAGGTTTAAATGAGTTTCCTTTAAAAGAAGACTCAAAGGGACAATACTGTATACATATTTATTGCACGTCAAGTGACATAAGTTGTAGGAACCAATAAAGCACTTCACTTCCATAATAATCACAAGAAAATAGATAAGAGAATAAGAAGAGTTTTAAAGAGAAGTTAGAGAGAGAACATAAGAAAGAAAGAGAGGAGTTGGATTGCAACAAATGTGTAAAAGATACAAATGAAACAACCAACCTTCTCCACACATGGAGAAGGTGTATTTATACTAACCAAAGGGCCGGCCATAGTAGGCCTTTGTTGGGCCGAATGGTGCTTTGATTATGGGTCGGGCACGGGATAACTTAGGCTTAAGCCCGCAACATATATAATATTAGATTGATAGACGAGCCTAATGCCTGTATCTAGCCTATTACAACGTTTACTAAATAAAGACCAAAGCTTCCACGTTCGACTCAATATTTTGAGGCTAACATAAGTGTTTACTCATACTTAAGAAATTGACTATGATTAAAACTTCTTCGTTCACGAACTTTAAATATATAAAGATGATTTTATTGTCATACTTTTTTTCTTGGAAAGAAATATGTCAAATTGGATTTTAAGAACTATTTATTAAATGATTACCTTGTGAGGATGATATGTATTCTAATGAGGTTTTTATGAATCCAATATAATCTTTGCAAGTATACAAATATATGCAAAGATGCAAGTGTAGATTAAAAGCACGCATCTAAAGAGCATAATCATAAGTTTAATTGTAAAATCAATTACTTGTTGGATTTGTTTTTTGATTACAAATAAGATAGCTCATGAGTACATCTGGAAGCTAGTGAGAGTATTTTGTTTTATTCTTCTACCCTTGAATAGGGGCAATTACATCTATATCCTAACGAAAACTTAATATTACATGAATATCCTTCTCAGTTTTGTAATTACGTCATTATCCTTCATAAACTTTTGTAGTTACATCAACATCCTTCCCAAACTTTGTAATTACATTAATATCCTTGCCACACTTTTAATATTACATCTATATCCTTCTTAAACTTTTAAATTCTCATATATATATATATATATAAAATCAACATTTTCTCTCATCACTCATGGTTAAAAATACATATGAACAAATAAATATATATGATCAGCAATATGCTCTTTCATATTTATATCTAAACTTTTGTAATTACATCATCGCATTCTTTCGTCGTTTGAGGCCAAAAAGTATATATATAAAATAATATGATCATGATCAATATAAGAGATAAATAATAGTTTCATAATTAAAATCAATATAATTATGATTTAATTGATTTTTGGACATATATATCCTTTTTAAAAGTGTAAGAAGGATATTGATGTAATTACAAAAGTTTGGAAAGGACGTTGGTGTAATTACAAAAATAAAAAGGATATTTATGTAATATTGAGTTTTAAGAAGGATAAACATGTAAATCTCCCAATGAGGGTTATTGAGCATATTAGAAATAATTTTTAATCTAAGTAAGATTTTATCTCTTAGATTGAAATAGAGTTTCTTGCAAGAATTTTATGAAATGAAACATGCAGCCTTGGTATAATGTATTTGATACATTAAACATATATGGTGAATTAAGTCTAAATACAATATGAATTATCATTGAGTGAAGCTCGAACGATCTATTTCCCTTGATGAGATTGAACACATGAATGAAGGACTTAAGTCCCACTAAAGGATTCATTATGTACATCATATTGTATACGAGATTAGTTGTATCATTTGCATGAGTGTAAGATGATTTGACAATATTGGAATCTAATTGAAAGATATTAGAATAAATATTCTGATTAATATTTAGATTAGGAATTCATTCCTAAATGATCAGACTATGGATATACATTGTGATAATCATAGTAAAATCATTATAATCAACTAACCTTGGGTTTGAGTGATATCCAAACATTATCAAAGAAATGTTTAGAGTTTACGGAATTTTAGCATAGTGTTGTTTGTATACACTAGTGCTTATTTTTATTGAGATGATACTCAATTATATTTTTTGCAAGTTTTCATCATGTATGATAACAATGCTAACTACACGTGCTTGGTTTAAAAGCATAGTTGCATAATACTACATCAAAAGAATAAGAATTCCTTACAATTTGGAAAACGGTTAAGATGACTGTCTCTATTAGGATGTTTTGCATATGTCATGCATCTTATGGAATGTAATGTGACTAGACTCATATAAGTAATACTTATAAGTGAGTACACACTTACAAAATAACAGTTATCGTATTATTCATAGAACTTCACGATTCGTGAATTTTTGAAATAAGTATTCTCAAAGTTCCACAAGATCATAACCTAGTTGATTTGTTCATGGAAACTATGCCTTATCATCAATTGTGATTGTTGTGAATAAGACATTGGTATTCAACTACGATCATCATGCATTAATCTTATTTGGTATTTAGATAATGGAACTGTAAGCAGTTGTATTAAATAATAAATTGACATACGTGGTATGATCGTTTCCATTAATACTACTGTGTTCTATATTTGCATGTTTAAAATCCTTGAATAAATTTATTTATTCTAAACTATGTCCATTGTCAATTAACAATATGGGAATATTGTTAAGATAAGACGAATGTGAGTGTTTAGTTATATTATGTTGAATATGTAAAGATGATTCTGTCAACTTCACATGTTATTCAATGAGGTTGAATATTAGATACCCCACCTCGTGTTAACCACTTTATGGATCGGCGTCATTAAGTGAGTTGCACACATGGTGAAAGTTTGTTTATCCTTAGACTTGAGATGCAAGCAGGTATTGCGTGTGTGGATGGCATTTCTTGATTCTAGTCAACTGCTATGCTAAATAAGGTAGTTATAAGGCTATTTTTAGAAATGTTTTGAAGTACATGACGGACACTTATAGTCAAAATATAATTTCTTCCTCCACATGTTTGGGAGTTAGATACTTACTAGGTCCCTCATTGGGTTGATTAGATGTTTATATGGCCATGTCAAAAGTGTAGTTAAGATGATTCTTGTTATATTTGGTAATCTTGATCAATACAAAAACGAGAAATGAAATCGTTAAAATATGGAATTACTTTTGATCCATATCAATATTTAACATTGAATCTGAAACAAAAGGATAGGACTAACTTGAACTATTAAAGGCTGAGATGTTTATTGAAACCATACTCATGTATTTAGGGGAGCATTAATGATTTTGCTAGACTATTCATCAATGTTAGTATGTTATTGATACGATACAAAAACACCTTTTCGAGGGGTCAGGATTGATCAAACCAAACAAGATGAGCCATGGTTGTTTCTAGTGAGATAAAGTAGAGAGAGGGTAGAGAAAACAAATGTGTGTAATATTATATTTGAAATGAAAAATACAAATGACTTCCACCACCCATCATGGAGAGCCATGAGGGGTATTTATACTAAGAACAAAAGTAAACTATTCCTAGTTTACATAAATAACCTCTACGTGATACGCAGTGTCCAAGTCTAGTCCAATTCACGTGTAAGACTCCAGCTTTACCAAATAGCAAGGCTAACAATCTCCCTTCAAGATGGTGTCACACGTGAATTGGTTATAATGTTTTCTACAAGCAAAAATAAAGTAAAATGATAAGAATGAAGTCTAGTATTCCTTAAGATCGTCTTCAATGACTTTAATCTTCTTGAATACTCTAGCTTTATTTCTTCAGCTTGCAGACGAACACACTGTAATCTTCAGCTCCCTCCCAAACTAACACCCCTGAGTCCTTTCTTATTTTGGATACTCTGTGGGAAGGATGATATCATCAACATTGTCTCACTTAGGAAGCATTCTAGTCTTGTTGAATTCAGCTCAATACTTGAAGTACACACTTTATTCCTTTTAACAAAGTTGAAACCGTAGCACCAAAATCAATTAAGACCTGGAAATGCACTTTTCAACTTCCAGTAAAGTGCTGATATAAATTGCTACACCAAAGTCAACTAAGTCCCGAGTGTAAGCAATTTATCCCTCTATGTAGTTAAGCAGTAACACCAAAGTCAACTAAGTCCCGAATGTACCTGTTTAAATTGTTTCACCAAAGTCAACTTATGCCTAACAACATTAACTTTGAGTCACCAGCATTAACTCCAATTTCGTTCCTGATTCTCACAAGCTCTCTTTCTGTTTTTTTATTCTCACTATATCTCTTAATTCTTTTTCTCACTGAATCACTCTGTCTGTTTTTATGTCACACATCTCTCTTTTTGTTTTTATGCTCACCAACTCTCTCATTTATTTTAGCTTACAAAGTCACTCTTTCTATTTTTAGTTCACAAATCTCTCTTTCTGTTTTAATGCCCATCAATTTCTCTCAATACTCACAATATTAATTATAACAAACAGTAGTAAGTATAACTAACAACATTAATTCAGCAGTATTAAGTACAACTAGCAACACTAATTATACTTACCGGTAGTAACTTGAATTTCATCGTTAGCATCTTTTTCATCTCATTCAAATCATCATTTGTTATATAATTCGTTGCATATGAACACAATTAACCTCCCCTCAATCAATACTTTAGAGGTTAAGCATTTCAATACTTGCAATCAGATATTGAAATCTGCTAACATCAAATGCTTTTGTGAGCAAATCTGCAACATTTTGATCTGTGTAAATCTTTATCATATGAATAAGCTTCTTCTCATTGGAATCTCTGATAAAGTGATGCCTAATCTCAATGTGCTTTGTCTTTGAGTGAAAAATAGGGTTCTTCACTATACAGATAGTACTTTCATTATCAATATGAATCTTAGTCTTCATAAAGTTATATCCATAATTCAGTAATTAATTTTGGATCTAAAGCACCTGTCCACAGTAATTAGAAGCAGCTATATACTCAGCTTCAGTTATGGAATTATGTAGGATATTGGAAATCATAACACAATCGAATGACTAGTAGATTAGCCAAGTTCTAGAGAGAGAAAGTGAGAGAGAACTTTCTAGTGAGAGAAAATAAACTTGTATTATGTAAATGACTAACCCACCTCTTCCATGACATGGAAGATGCTTACATAGTAACACCAAAACCGGCCATAAGGCCTTAGTAGTGGGCTTACACGTTGGGTTTAATACCCGGCCCATTACCGAATGTTATACATTAACTACTTAACTACGAGCAACAATAAATGGTAAAATACACGGGGTGACCGAGTCTTTTTCTAATATCTAACAATCTCCCTCTAAGGGAGGTCACCCCAGAAAATACTAAATTAAGCTCTATAATGTTGATCTTGTGTTCAGCTCGTAATCTTTGATTCTATGGCATTGATTTATTTTTGTTACATTTGTAGTGATCTTTTAGCTTAGTTCCTTTGACTTATGTGATCTTTGAGCTTTCTTTGAGATCATTAGCCACAGTAAATTTCTTAATCATCCTTGTTGTGGTATTGCCTCCATGTAATGTTGTGACCTTTAGACCGGCATGCTCACACTTTTATGGATCATGATAGCACACATCAGAGTTGCGGAAGCTGTGTTGTAGGTCTTTTAGTCATCATGATGTCTTTGATTAGGAACATTAAGTGTGAGCATAGGGTTGTGAATTGACATGTCTTATGCCTTCAGCTGCTACAGTCTACCCTCGAGAATTCCTGCAAGTATATGTTAGTGATAAACAAACGAACGTGTCTTTGTTCACTTTCATTGAATAAGGTTGCAAGAACCACGGTTCCCTATTATTCAGTATAAATACTGCCTATGATCAGGTAGAATTCTAAAGAATCTTCTTGACAGGGTTTCGCAGCTGTGCTAGCCGTTCTCAAACCGGAGCATCTCAAAGTAGACAAAGCATGGAGTGAATGAACCAGTGAATTAAAAATCCACTGATTAATGAAAAATTGATTTGAAAGTCAAACGTGTGTTACTCAGAAAATAGTTTTTGTGACACATCGACAGTTTTATATCATAAAATCAAATTTCATCAGAAACACATTTCTTTTTTGTGTTTTAAGATATACATAGTCATTGTGCTCGAAAAATCAGTGTTGGAGCACATCGAAAGGTTTTTCAAAAAATATTCCATCAATTCTCTGCTTGGAAAGTTGATTCATAAAGAATCGCATCATTCGATTGCTTTCCATTTGTCTAAGTTTTGATCCATAGTGGATCTCAACATGTCACCTAACATAGAATTGTTGATGTTTGGCTCTAGAAGGATTTCCATCTTCATTGTGAGTACTTTCGTATCACTCAGATGTTCTGGCAACACCTCGAGGATAATGCGTAGGACTTTTAGAATCTTTACTTGTTGTCGCAGTGTGTGATGAACAAGCATAGTTTGTATTAGTGTCCTAACTAGATTTATGGATGATCACATGGCTCTAGACTCAATCGTGCACATTTGGTTTTTAGTAGTCGGAGGATGGAGCTGAGTGCCACCTTTTTAATATCGTCTAACTCGGAGTGAGAGAGACGATAGAAATGCGTTGATTTCCGTGAGAAATGTAACAAGAATCCTTTGAGGGATCTTGAGTGGCTAAGAAGGGTTGTGTAGCCTATCACTGGGTCCATGATACTTGTCTTCAATGTCAGCAATCAACCATGTGATTCTGACAGCATATGTAGTGACCCGGTTTCTGCCTAATGTCAAAGGAGGGCTGCTTTCTTTTCACCCTTTATCTTAACATTTATTTTTCATTCTTCAACCCCTTCAGTGCTTACCGAGACTTCATTACTAGTACCTTGTTGGGTGTGTTCCAGTACTAGCTCCATCTCAGTCCGTACTATTCCCTTATTCTCACATTACTCCTTTTGTAATCATACCTAAGGACTTCTACACTAACTAGTGGATTGTCCCTGGGTAGATCCCTCTGGCTCTGGCGGGATCATGGGAACATGTACCTAACCTTACCATCCTTATAACTCCGATAAAGTAAGTACAGGGTCGGTCTTTTGGTACAGTTCACTTCGCCATAAAACTAATTGAAAAATCAATCAAGGTACTTGTGATATATATATATCAAAGCCATTGTACCTTAATTGTTTTGATTATTTAGAAATGCTCCCCCTTAACAAGTGCGTCGGTAATCGAAATTATTTGGCACACGAAGGGAGGAGTACCTGCTTGAGTCTTAATAGATCACATTTTTATCAGATTTAATATTTAAATCACATTCTCTCCCCTGATCAAAAATTTCAAACCCTTTGAGATTTAGGATCTCAATTGATTTAAATATGTTAGAAAATTTTGGGAGAAAATGTGGTCTGATTAAATACAAGCCGATATTAGAACCGATATATGCTCCCCCTCAATTAGTGAGGGAGTCTGTTAGTGTCAGGTATGATAGGTTGGAAAGATTTTGAATTTAATGAAAAATTCATACCCTGACACATAACGTACTATTGCTACACTACTATATAATGTACAAAGTTAATAATATATTACATATCATATTGACCTTTAAAATGGAATGGCGATATCATTCCATTCTCTGAAGAAGTCTGTAGTTAATAACACTGAAACACGTCCACTAATAGCATTCCAGATTCTGGTAGATCCTTCTCGTCTTCAGTCGCCTTTCAATTGCCGCTATGAACTCTTTGCTCCTTGTCACGTCCTTTTTAGTCCAGAATCGCGTATTCATACCCAGATTGAGTCGCTTAACCTTGAATTCCTTAACTCTGTAATCTAGTGCTTCCAAAATACGTGTTAGGCTTCCACACACTGAAACTTGTATATCTCATTGAACTAATGATCTTTCGATATTGTTGTTTCCCGGGAACACTATGCCTCGAGGCGACCCATGATGGAAATAATCATTCTTGAATCGAAGCCTTGTTATTGTTTCATCCCATCTTGGTTAGTGTAGGTTCAAACTCGTCTTTGTATGGTGGTAGATTCTATTGCCTAGTTTTAAAAGTCTTCAACAGCTGTTGAATCACAACAGTTTCGGGTCCTTAGCTTGACAGCAGTTTTAAGATAGCATCCGTTTTGTCTGAGCCAGGAACATGATCGAGATAGACCTTGCAGAGAAAGCAGATATGGGTCTTTAAAATCACTGGGATACAGGTTATTGTTTAATCTCTTTCGCATCATGTGTTCTTGGAAGTCAGCTCTTCGGAGGATAATTTCGCTCAAGTAGTCATACCCGTATCTTGAGTATGCTTTGATTTTGATGACACTAAGAATCTGCATGTGTGTTCTGACATCTTTTCTACGCGATGAAGAATCATGTCTGTCAATATAGAACTTCTGTCGATTAAACCACCTGTGAGAGATGCCATATTTTGCTCTTATGTCATAAGTACACACATCATCAATCCACATTTATTACGGGCATAAGCAGTTCAAAGACCAAACTCTTGGTATAATAGCAGCCTCATCTTGGAAATCTGATAGGGCTGGATTGCTTCCCTTGCTGCCATATCTCAAATACTCCAAGTCTTTATTGAAGAAGAATTGTGGTTGAACAGTGACATGACCTGGAGGACCACCGAGAGGCAGTGGTTGGTTAACATCTACTCTGACTTGATCTCCTTCTAGATTTGTCCAGTCAATCTGATATGTGAATATCTTGTGACACTCCTCCATCTGGAACTAAAGGTGAATGAAATCTGGATAGAAGGCTTTAACAAATTCATAAGCATGCGCTTTAAAATCTGCTTGTGTAAGCGTGGTCTTATTCACTTGTCGGCAGTACCATTTCATGAAAGTCGTCATGTCTCCAGTCTTTGCAAGTAATGAGTTCTCAGCAGGGGTTTCATAAGTTGAAACCAACGTAGACGCCCAATTGTTCTCAATATCTGATACATTAGAAGAAGGAATGGTCTAAGCAGGTTCAGAAGTCGCAGGTCTTTGCTCTTCAGGTAGTGGTTTCCACTAGTCTTGTCTTGAGTCAGCCTTTGGTAGGTGATCATTCCCGGAGTTTTCATCATCAGACAAATGTACCTGCTCGTCGGGGATGGAATCATCTTGCATTAGAGAATCTGTAGGAGATAACTCTTGAGCTGCCGTAAAATTAGTTGACTCGAATCTAGTGTCAGATGTAGGGTCACAAGCCACTGATTGATTTGTGGGATGGCCGCAGGCTTAACGAGTTGGAGCCTCACTGCCGACTTGCTGGACCAGATCTCTAATGCACTCGTAGATGAAGAGGAGGTGTTGGTTGGCAACCCTAATGAGGATCTCGATGTTCATGAATAACTTGGGAGCACCCAAAATGCTCTTAGCTGGAGGAGGTCTTTTGGAGGTGGTGGCGAAAGAATGTAGGAGATCCCAGAAGGAGTTACATGGAGCTTGCAGGCTTTCTTTTTTTCTTCTTATGAGCTTCCTCCTGATCAGCTAGATGTTGATTTGAATAATCTAGCTCCAATGACTTCTGAAGAGCCTCATACAAGTCATTGTGAGCCTCGTGAGCCTTGTAGGAGTTATCTTCAAACATTAGTTGTTGAAGTATTTCCTTCATATCAACGGTGGGCAGATCCTTGAAGCGAGCTTGAAGTGGAGCTTGCATTGCCCAGTCTACTGCATCAGTGACTATTCATCCAACTGTTGGTCTCACCTTGTGGGAATATGAGATTTCTCTAAGTGTACTAGTGGGTCTTCTTATTGTCCAACCTTTCCTCCAGGGCTAAGTTGTTTTGAATCAGACCCGCCATATGTTGTTCCAGCTCACTTATGCGACTTACTAGGATCGGATCTGCGATGTTTTGTTATGGTTGAGGAGGTGGTGGAAGAGATGTTGTTGTTGTGATTATTGAGGTTGTTGTTTTTGATGCTGGTAGTGGAGAGTCGGATTGCATCGTCATAAGATCAATAACCGGAGTGGTCATTGGGGGAACCGAGGAAGTGTCTTGATGAATGGGGACTGAAACCATTAATTGAACCTCTGTTTCAGCATTCAATTCCCTGATTCTTCTGCATGTGGTTTCTTCACAAAAAACTAATCAATGAAGCTGAGATCTTTATCAAGGTTTTTTAGAGAAGACTGGGTTCCCGTGGAGCATGCATGTTCTTCTAGAATCACCTGATCTTCAGTTGGCAGTTTGAGGTTCTACGGAACATTTGGATAAGCACTTGTGGTAAACTCCTCATCCATTTTCTCTGGTTTTTGCTGAGATGAAGCATCAGTGGCCTCTAAGTCCATGTGTTCACGGTTTGGTCCAGCATGAACCACATGACTTGGTTGAGGTTGAGACTATGCAACATCACCAGGGTTTGATCTAGCCTGGCCTTCATCTTGTATACCAGGGTTTGGTCCAGCCTGGCCTTCATCTTGTTCACCAGGGTTTGGTCCATGCTTGTTCATCAATGACTTTCTCTTTCCCCTTTCCTTGTACCTCTGAAAGCGGTTTATATTTCTCAGAGTCAGGCTCCCTCAATACCACCGGACGAGCTGGGGGTTCATTTTGCTTGTTCCTTTAGACTTAGTTCCAGGGCCCATTGAAGATCTGCTTCTTCATTAGTATGGGTAGGTTCCTCAACAGGAACACGTTCATCACTGGGCTCATCAACGAACTTAAGTGGACTTTTCGGCTTGCGTCTTTTTCCCACTAGTCCACCCTTTGATCTTTTTGCTGGTGAGGGTTCATCAGGAGTTTCTTTAACCAGTTTTCGTTTCTTCTCTGAGACCACTTTTGATGGTTGAGTAGGTGCTGGTTTGGGTTTAGGTGGTTGAGTAGTAGTGGGCTTTGGTGCCTTGTCACTAGCGGGTTTAGTAACCTTAGCTGCCTTGGGTTTAGTGACCTTAGTAGTATCAAAAGACTCTGTTGCTCCTCCTTCCTCAGCCTTGCCACGTTCTGCATCCAAAAATTGTTGATAGTTGGCAACATGCTCTTGGTAGTCACCGTAGTAGGGTGCTCCTTTAATTTCATCAGTGAGTAGAGCATCAGGTATCGGCATGCCAAATATTACTTTACCATCCTTTCCAACAAACCTGAGAGTGTTTAGAATGCTTTCCTCATGTGAGTAGTAAAGAGGAGAACCAGTCCTTGGGTGGTATGTTTGCTGGTTCTCAGGATTGATGGATGATCAGTTTGGTGAACCTGACACTTAGAATGAACAGATGAGCGATCTTCTTCTTTCCACGTGCAGCCGTAGCAAGATTCTTCCTGTCAGTGAGAAACGTCCGTATGGATTAAACAAACTCTTCCCAAATCCTTTCAGCATAATTGATGTTGGAGCGATGAATGATACCCCAAAGCATCTAAAGCACTAGATGCCTTGGCCTGTCATATCCTGTATTTTTGCCTGTAAGGCACATGTTGATCATAGACAAGATGGTTTTCCATGGTTGATAGAGAGCATTAACAGACATTGCTGACACGTTCCTGAGTGTACTGGGTATCCCAACATGTTGACATACTTGATAACTGTATCACTCGATGGTGGAGCCACAAATGGATTATTATCATTGGCTAGAGTGATATCAAGAGCATCTCTGAGAATATCTTTGTGAAGAATAAACCATTGCTCATCCAACTAACAACTGTACAACCCAGTAGATGTGTTAAAACACAAGGTGTCCCAAAAATGCTGAATGTAGATAGCAAGAATCGTAAAGGATGCCGTGAAGGCCCTGAAGAAGTTGGTGTTCTTTAGTAAGGCCACAACAATTAGGAAGATAGGATTCCTCTAAGGCTTGTGTACATCGAGTACGCAGTTGCTCTTACCGATAGGCACCCACTTGCTTAACGGCAATATCTGATCATCCGTTCTGGTCGGTGGTGCGATAGCAGGAGCTTGTTCTATGGGAGCATCATTCGCAGGAATGTTCAAGTCAGCCATAATATCTGCACAAAGTAGATACAAAAAAAACAAACAGGACATATCATACAAATATATGTGTTAGAGGGAGAAAATTGCTCAAAGGGAATGTCATCCTTGGAAATAAATTGACCCAAAGATATGTGACAAATTGCTAAAACGAATCTAATGATAACTCGATAGATGATTCAAATTTATGATCTCAACTCGCTACTAATAACTGCATCAGAACATACTAATAGAAAACAATTAAACTCGCTACAAATTGGAAAATTTTGAAATAGAGGGTTAAATATTATAATTAATAAGAACTTCACTGACTCGCTATGGGGTAGCGAGTTGCCTGCACACAATTAAATAAGATAGGATATTCAACTCGCTAATGACAACTCGCTATGAATATTCTTATTAAAATACTTAACTCGCTAGAAATTTTGGAAAAATTAAAATAGCGGGTTGCATTTTAATATTATTAAAAATCTTCCTCTACTCGCTACCGGGTAGCGAGTTGCCTGTTCATAATAAAATAATCATAAAGTGACTAACTCGCTAACACGCATTACAACTCGCTAGCAAGCAACAACATTAATTCGCTACCAAGAAAAATCACTTAACTCGCTACTTAGCACACAGAGAACTCGCTAAAACTTAAAATCACTTATACGAGCAAACACGATCCTGGAAACACATGATTTATGCTTAGACAACATCATTAAACATTTTGAAACATTAACAAACAACAACCAACAGCAAACACCTAATTTTTGACCATAAAAGACAAACTTAGACACGAAAATCATCAATACCACAAATTAATGAAAGGGGATACGATTTAAGCACAAACGAGGCATCCTTAGTATATTAACACCCTAACCCAACAATAAAAATAGCATTCCAAGCATGTTTCAAGATTTAGATGATGAAACTTAGTCTAACACATTGATTAATGACCATTCATTATGATTTAGACTACCATGTTTTAGATTAATGATGTTTACACTATATAGAACATAAAACAAGAAGTACATTGGCATAAGAAGTCACAGAAATCACTAATCAATCAAGTTTCAACGTAGCGAGTTGCGGGCAAAGGTTTTTAAGAGAAAAAGTTTGACTGAGTGTTTTGAAAGTTTGACCAACAGTAACTCGCTGACACCATAAATACTATTGCAAGATTCACATATTGGCAGTTTTGGTCCTTACACTTTCAAAGTTCATAATTTTAAAGTATAATGTATGAATAAGGCTAGGACAAGTTTCAGAATAGGCACAAATGATCCTTATAGTTATACAAGCCTAGGAAACATTTAGCAAATATCACATAAGTCCGTAAACTTACGAATTGTTGACAATTTTGAGTTAAAATAAATTTAACTCCCATCCAACTTGAAACCCCGTTAAATACAAAAACCTTTTACCAATTAATTATTTAATGAATTAAATCGCTCGTTAGATGTCATAAATTTGAAAAACACTCTCCCCCTCAATCAATGACCCGTTTTCTATTTAAAGAACAGTAGTCGTTGATTGAGTATCAAAATTTATGAAAAGTCCAAGTCTAATTGATTTTCAAACAACATTTCTCCACCATATCTAACACAAATAATTTTTTGAAGAATCATAGACGAAAAATCATTTGGTTAAAAAAGAAGACTTCTCTTCTATATTAAGAAATAATGCACTGAAACGTACATTAAGTCGGAGTTGCATGGATATAAAGTAACCCATGCTCGGGAAAAATTAATCACCCGTTGTCAGGAAAAACTGTCTTTTTGGCGACATGATTTCCTCATTTTGAAAAACGGGTTGCAGTCTGAAATAACTGCAAGCCATGAAGACATGTTTTAAAACAGTTTGAACTTCCTCTATAACTTTATTTAAAGACCCATGTCATTATTAAATGACATTTCTAGGTCCGTAAATGTTATCGAA
>BQNB010151110.1:0-14364 GCA_026074375.1 Tanacetum coccineum
TATATAGACAAATTTTTTATGACATAATGAAGTTGTGATTCTATTATACCTTGTTGTTTCATGATACCAATTTATGTATGTCGTCATTGGTATGGATTGGTTATCCAAGTATCATGCTAGGATTATCTGTGATGAGAAAGTCGTCCACATCCCAACTTGTTCAGAAGTATAGACTTGCTTTACAATGAAGGTGTTAAGGTTCATGGCTCTCATGATGGAATTCTAAGTATTTTTACCTAGACTTGTTAAAAAGGTTGTCGATATTACATATACTCTCATCAGATTTGAGACCCCTGAAACCATTGACGGTAGGCATTATTTGTTTTGCATCATGTTAGTTAAAGTTTAATCTATATTTAATGATCGAAACTCTAATTGTAGGGGACACGTTTTTATTAGTGAATAAATAGGCCCAACCTGTTTGTGTCTGAGGTTATGCCTCTATGAGATTCTTCTCTGGAAGATATGATAGCAAAAGCATCTTTTACATCAGGAAGAGTTTCCCTAGCTAGAAGGCTACTTCTAATAGGTTGGAATACATCATTAAGACCCATAAGAAACTACATAAGTTTGATTAATTGATTATGTTTAAAAACGTCTTCTCTTGCAGCACAAGAACACTTAGGCAATTTGGTCATAATGTCAAATTCTCTCCATAATGAATTTAATTTATGATAATATTCAGAAATTGTAAGTTCACCTTGTTTGAAATTATGAATTTTTTGAAGAAGATTAAAAGTTATAGACCCATCAAGTTTATCATAAGTTTCTTTAAGTTCAGCCCAAACCTCAGAAGTATTATCAGAGAAAATTTGACCAAGAAACAATTCTTCAGAAACAGAATTAAGCAACCAAGATAACACAATAGAATTGCATCTTTCCCACTGATTAGACAAGTGAGCACTGTTAGCATAAGTGGATTTAAGACAAGTTCCATCTAGAAAACCAGTTTTATTTCTAGTATTAATTATTAGTGAATAAAAATAAATAGGCCCAAGCCCGGTTTGTGGGCTTTGGGTCCGTTAGGGTTTCATTGATGTAATCTCTTATAAATAATGGTTAATAATATAAAGATTATAACCGACGGGGGGTTTCATTGTCTATACATGGTATCGGAGCGGGGTCCTGAGACACATGGGTGGCTAGTTGAGCCACCTCCTAAAACCACCCCGTCAACCCTAATCACATCACCATCCTCTAAACCTTAATAATTTTCTCTTTACCGTACCTCCAAAACCCTTCAATCGTTTTTTTCTTGTTATACCAAGTAAAATAATAATAATAATAATAAAAGCTAGAGAAGGCCACATATCAATTCGTTTTAAGCCTTGTAATCTAGAAACGAGGGAATTCCAATGGTTAACGGCGTCGTTTTGATTATGATTGGAAAGATGGGGATTAAGGTGACTAATAGGCCTTGTGTTTTAACTGATGACGTGACTGATTTGGCTATTGGGTTGACGTTCGCGACTTTGAGAGGGATTTGCGTGTTTGATCGGTATGTGATAGAAGATGATGGTGGATTTATTTACGGTGCATCTTGTTTTGTTTTTTAGTATTCAAGTTTACTTTTCTTTTCATTAAAAAAATATATATGTTTTATTGTTTGTTTTTTTAAGGATACTTTAGGTTATTTTTTATGTTTCGGGATACTTTGGGTTATCCTTATGGTCCGGGATACTTTGGTTTATCCCGTAATTTGTGTTGGTGATTTGTGCTAAGGTCACAAATCCACACAATCATGATTTGTGTTGGTGATTTGTGCTAAGGTCACAAATCCGCACAATCATGATTTGTGTTGGTGATTTGTGCTAAGATCACAAATCCGCACAATCATATATTGTTGTTCGTGCTTCGGTTACGAGCCGGTTCATTTTTTTTATTACGTTAATGTTTTTATTAGGTTTTGTTATTTGTTTTCTAGTTTACAACTCCAGTCCGAGCTTTCGCGATTTCGCCGCTCGAACTGCGGGAGAGTATTAGTGAATAAATAGGCTCAAGCCCGGTTTGTGGGCTTTGGGTCCGTTAGGGTTTCATATATATTGTGTCTCAATAAAGATTATAACCGACGGGGTTTTCATTGTCTAACATTAATAGCCAATTTCATAGCAGCAGTCCATACTCTATAATTTTCAGTTCCAGTAAGCTTAACAGATATGATAGTATTAGAATTAAAATCACTAGTTTGTAAATGCAAAGGATTACCTAAATCCAAATTGATAATCTTATCATCACTAGAACTAGCACCAACCATGATGAATACAAAAAACAGATAATCACATAATAAGGAGAAGTAGTAGAAAGCGAATATCTTTGAATCAAAGCATTATAACTCACATGTAAGCAGGAGACAACATCAAGAATTATAAACCCATGGGAGTTGTATGTGTATGTTTTATAGTGACTAGGACTGGCCCCTTTGATGAGTAAATTGGACCTTGAAGTATGGACCACAGATCAGCAAATTACCAAGGAACTTGTCGAGAGAAAAGATAAAGGATTGAATATTGACTTTTCAGCAGGTAATGCAGTATTAGAAGCATGGATACTTTAATGAAAGCCTATAACTTTTATCTTGATCTATGTGATTCCTAGAGAATCATAAAATGGTGAAACAACCATGTACTTGCAGGCATAGGCACAAAAAAACTGTTTGTTGTTGGATTACCATATTTGCATAATTGCCTTTGTAGGTTCCAGCTAAACAACCTCTTATCTCACATATAGCACAACTACTGATTAAAGAAGATTTTAAAGAGAAGTAACTTGGAATTGCATTGCTTTATTAAGTAAACAAGAGGCTTATATATCCAAGTGAATACTATAAAACGGGAGCCTAACTAAGGAGTAGAATACTAACTCATACACTCCTAAAGAAATAGGCACATGAGCCTTATCATCTACATATTGGGACAATTAATGAAACCCATTCAAATTAAACTTGTTTAATAATCAAAACTAACTAACTAAATACTGTAAATCTAAAATGATTTATCAAGATTAAAACCTAACATATACCACCTTTTAAATCTTGAATCTTTCATCACGAACAATGTTTGTTTCGACTTCCCTGATCAGTTTCAAGTGTTTATCTTCTGAAACTCGTCTCTCATGCTTGTTCTATCTTCTTGCCGCTTTCTGCCATCTTCTTTTCTTGCTCAGGAT
Organism: Tanacetum coccineum; assembly: GCA_026074375.1. NCBI lineage: Eukaryota > Viridiplantae > Streptophyta > Magnoliopsida > Asterales > Asteraceae > Tanacetum > Tanacetum coccineum. The sequence continues at coordinate 3,166 of BQNB010151110.1, forward strand.
TGTCAACATGCCTAATTATCTCCCATGCTTGCTAATCCTTCTATTGCTAACTTCTCTTGCTAACTACTCTTGCTAAACTTTCAAGTTCAAAAACGGTATTGATTTCTTGCTAAAATACCGGTCTTGGTCTCGTTCTTGCTTCTTCTTATCCAATCTTTGCCTATCGTATTCATGCTTGGCCGACTCTTCTTGGCCGACTCTTCTTGTCGACTCATTCGTACGATTGTTTCTGTTTCTACTGCTAAAAACACGAAACTTTCTCTACAGTGCTATCATTGTCTTGCCTGCTACGAGCTACAGACTAAGCCTTCTTGCTTGCTAACTTGCTATAACTTTCTATTTTTTTCCTCTTGCTGGTGATTCTTACTTCTTGCTGTGATTTCTTGCTTGCAACCTGCTTAGAGAAAACCTCCTTGCTATTTTTCTTGCTACGTTCGATAGATTTCCCCAGCGACATGTCGCTGGCGAAAGGGTCGGAATGTTGCTGGGGAAAGCATCGAATGTTGTAGTGTATGCGGAAAATTCAGCTGCCGTATAAGGACCATCTTTTGCATAACATTATGTTTCGAATGCATGCTAATTACACCAAAGTGTTTCCATAATGCTAACACTTTATATGTGCATGCGCAAACATAAGTGTTTATAAGACCATTAGCAAATTATTCAATTGTTTATCAAAACATTATTTCAAAAGATCAAAAGTGTAGGTTCCAGCTAGTACACCTCTGATCTCACCATACAACACAACTCTGATGTGGGAAAACACTTTATGTGTGGAACAGATGTAAAGGACTTTTACTACTATATTCAATAAAAAAAAGGGCTATACTCCTACCTAAATAACCGGTACATGATCAATCTAAACCCAACGTGTAGATGCATATAACTCGGTCTAACCTAGACTAATTCATCCCATGACTTTTACCCTTAATTTTATTTAAATACTTTATATACTAAAATACTAATTCAAGATTAAACCCAACATTCACCCCCTTAATCTTGAATCTTTCATTACATCAATGTTGGTTCGTCTTCCTGGATCAAGCTTCAAGTTGGTTCATCTTTTTGAAACTATTCTCTCATGCTTGTTTGATGCTTCTTGCTGCTTTCTGCCATCTTCTTTATCTTGCTCACGGATTGTCAACATGCCTAATGTATCTCCCATGCTTGCTATCTTCTCTTGCTAACTTCTCTTGTTAACTTCTCTTGCTAAACTTTCAAGTTCCAAAACGGTATTGATTTCTTGCTAAAATACCGGTCTTGATCTTGTTCTTGCTTCTTGCTTATCCATTCTTGCTTATCGATTCTTGCTTGCCGACTCTTGCTTGCCGACTCTTGCTTGTCGACTCATTCTTACGATTGTTTCTTGTTTGCTACTTGCTACAAACACGAAACTTTCTACTTGCTATCATTGTCTTGCCTGCTACTAGCTACAAACTATGCGACAACCTTCTTGCTTGCTAACTTGCTATAACTTGCTATTTTTTTCCTCTTGCTGGTGATTCTTGCTTCTTGCTGTGATTTCTTGCTTGCTACCTGCTTTGAGAAAACACTCCTTGCTATTTTTCTTGCTACGTTCTCTTGCTATCTTGCTGCGTTCTTTCACTCTTCTTCTTGCTATTTTCCTGCATTCAAACAATCCATGCTGCTGCGATCTTGTGGTCACCGGCTGTGATCAAAACTTGATGCTTGCTTTTAACTTTTGTTGCCTGATTACATAAGATGCTAATCATCCCTTCCTTGATCTTCCACACACCGGGTATAAGCCCATGGCTCTGATACCACATGTAGGTTCCAGCTAGAACACCTTTGATCTCACATATAGCACAACTTACTGATGTAAAGAAGATTTAGAGAGAAGTACTACTAGAATTTCATTGCTTTTATTGAAGTAATAGGAGGCTTATATAGCCAAGTGAATACATAAAACGTGGACCTAACTAAGGAGTATAATACTACCCATGACTCTCCTAAAGAATAGGCACATGACCCTTATCAGTCTACATATTTGGTCAGATAGAGACCCATTCAAATTATCTTGTTTAATTCAAATACTAACTTAACTAACATACTGTAAATACTAAAATATTTATCAAGATTAAACCCTACATCCTTCTGTTCAAAAGACAAGAGAGCTTAATGGGACAACTCTCTATGGTTCAAGAACTTTAATGTTTCTTACTCCTGGTGGTACATTGAGGCCAATAGCAATTGAGTTAACTCGTCCACCATCACAAAGGAAAAAACAGTGGAAGTTTATGTACACACCCGCAATGGGTGGTACGGGTGACTAGCTTTGGAAGTTAGCCAAGGCTCATGTCCTTGCCCATGATTCTAGCTATCACCAGCTAGTTAGCCATTGGTTAGTTCACGTATTCTTTTCATAATTTACATGTTTGTATATTTTGCATCTGAGTTGCTAATCAATGCGAAAAAAAAACACTTTTTGGGATTCTTATTAAAATTGTAGGCTAAGAACTCATTGTGCTACAGAACCTTACATAATTTCTACTCACCGTAATCTGAGCCAAATGCATCCTATTTACCGACTACTCATCCCTCATTTTCGATACACAATGCAAATCAATGCTTTAGCTCGAAAATCTCTCATTAATGCTGGGGGCGTCATAGAGTCAACATTCTCTCTAGGAAAATATTGTATGCAGCTTTGCTCTGATGCATATGATCAATTGTGGCGCTTTGATCACGAGGCCCTTCTAGCTGACTTAATTAGCAGGTACCCATTATGCATAGTCACATTTTCAACCTAAAAGGAAACAATATTAGGAAAGAAAAATGGCATACTTGAATTTGGTATAATGTAATGCTCTGGATAACATCTTACATTGTACTATGTAAAGCCATCAAGTTCCTAAAAATACTCTATACATAAACTAATTACATATACGCTGTTTTAGGCTTCACGTCGGAAAAAGTCAGCATGATTAAAAGTTACCTACGCCCAAGTCACCACACATCATCGCTTTGTATAATAAAATTACCTTCTATTATAAGTTTTAAGAATTTGTTACCTTTTGGTATCAACAAAAAAAATGGTTCTTTCAATCATTTTCTATGAAGAAAAAAATACCTTAAAGAACTGTTCAATAACCCACATCAATTCAACTAAATTCAGTCTTTATAAGTATCTAATTATATCTTATCATTAAGGGGCATGGCTGTTGAAGATCAAAATGAACCGCATGGGTTAAAACTAACTATAGAGGACTACCCGTTTGCAAATGATGGTCTACTTCTTTGGGATGCCATCAAACAATAGGCAACTTCTTATGTCAACCACTACTATCCACAAATAAATCAAATCGAATCTGATGTGAACTTCAAGCATGGTGGAATGAAATTCAAATGGTTGGACATGGAGACAAGAAAGAGGAACCATGGTGGCCGCAACTCAAAACCCAAGACGACTTGATTAAAATCACCACAACGATCATGTGGGTGACTTCTGGCCACCATGCAACAGTCAACTTTGGACAATACGACTTTGCCGGCTATTTCCCCAACAGGCCATCCTTTGCTAGAACCAAAATGCCTAACGAAGACCCGACAGACAAAGAGTGGCAGTCATTTATAGATAGACCTGAGGAAACACTACTGAAATGTTTCCCGTCACAAAGGCAAGCTACCAAAGTTATGTCGGTTATTGATGTTTTATCGAGTCATTCACCAGACGAAAAGTATATAGGTAGAGATAGTGAGGCAGCATGGGAGGCTGAGCCAGCAATAAAGAAGGCGTTTGAGGAGTTCAGTAATAAAATTTACGCGTTGGAAGAAACAATAGACTCAAGGAACAATGATCCTAAGTTAAGGAACCGAAATGGGGCAGGGTTGGTTCCATACAAGCTTCTTAAGCCTTATTCAGAATGTGGTGTGACCGGGATGGGTGTTTATGCGTAGTCACATTTTCAACCTAAAAGAAAACAATATTAGGAAAGAAAAACGGTATACTTGAATTTGGTATAATGTAGTGCTCTGGATAACATCTTACATTGTACCATCAAGTTCCTAAAAATACTCTATACGTAAACTAATTACCTATACGCTGTTTAAGCTCACGACGTAAAAGGTCAACATGTATTAAAGTTACCTACGCCTTAAGTCCCCACACATCATCGTTTTGTATAATAAAATTACCTTATAATAAATAAGTTTTAAAGAAGTTGTTACTTTTGGTATAACAAAACAGTTCTTTCAAATCATTTACTATGAAAAAAAAAATACCTTTAAAGACCATTCAATAACCCTCATCAATTCAACTAAATACAGACTTTATAAAAATCTAATTAATCGTAACATTTAGGGCATAGGCTGTTTGAAGATCGAAAATGAACGCATGGGTTAAAAACTTAACAAAGGACTACCCGTATTGCAAATGATGCTACTTCTTTGGATGGCCATCAAACAATGGGCAACTTCTTATGTTACCCACACAATCCACAAAAAAATCAATCGAATCTGGATGTAGAGCTTTCAAGCATGGTGGAAATGAAATTCAAATGATTTGACATGGAGACAAAGAAAGAGAACCATGGTGGCCGCAACTCAAACCCAGACACTTATTAAAATCCCACAACGATCATTGGGTAACTTGTCCACCAGCAGCTTGTCAACTATGGACAATACTAAATTGCTGCCCGCTATTTTCCCTAAAGGCCATCCATTGCTAGAACCAAAATGCCTAACGAAGACCCGACAAACAAAGAGTGGCAGTCATTTATAGATAGACCTGAGGAAACACTACTGAAATGTTTCCCGTTCACAAAGCTAGCAAACCAAATTTATGTCGTTAACTGATGTTATTTATATATCGAGTCATTCACCAGACGAAAAGTATATAGGTAGAGATAGTGAGGCAGTATGGGAGGCCGAGCCAGCAATAAAGAAGGCGTTTGAGGAGTTCAGTAATAAAATTTACGGCGTTTGGAAGAACCATAAACTCAAGAACAATGAGCCCAAGTAAGGAACCAAAAAAAAAAAAAAAAAAAAAAAAAAAAAAAAATTTAAAAAAAAAAGAAAAAAAACCGAATGGGCAGGGTTGATTTCCATACAAGCTTCTTAAGCCTTATTCAAAATGTGGTGTGACCGGGATGGGTGTTCCATCTAGGCCATTTTTGCTTATTATGGCCTTCAAGATCCGTGGTCGTAAGCTCAAATAATTGTTTAAGTGGTAATAATGTCATAATCCAGAACTAAAGTAATTGCTTATTATTGTCACTTGAAATAAGTTATTTCTGGTGTCTTAAATTGTTATGAACTGGATTTTATATTAGCAAAATAGAGGCTGCCCAGCTTGGCTTACAAGTCCATTTAATTTACTGACACATTTGTAATTGCTTACTGTCATACAATATCAAAAGTTAATAAGGGATCAAAGAAATATTGCCCTTATTAATGACACTATTAAAGATAGAATCAGAGACCCAAAAATGAAATCAATTTGCAAGTTATGTCATTTGATAAAAAAGGGCTAATAACTAGATTCAGCCACTAATTACTATATGACTACGTACTGCAAATTTTGGTGTTAAAAAGTGTGACATGAGAAACTAAACCATGAAAGTAGAAAGAACATTCTAAACCATTGGGTAACCATAGTTTCCGACCTTTATGGCCGGCTAATGAAAGTTAGAAAGAACATTCTAAAATTAGTGACGCATGATAAAGAGTCGGTGTATCATAGATGTGTGTATGTGCCACATATAAACCCAAACTTTTTTTAGTTTGTGTCACAATATAATTCCTTTAAAAAAATATGATGTGTCTTATTATATCCTATGCGGAACAGAAATTTGTACACTGGCTTTAAGTAACCCAAAAATTAACACCGGTTAATAAATCTTTTCGTTAAATTTGTGTATGTGTATCATAACCACTTGGAGTGGCTTTGTGGCAAAAATGCTACTAAGTATCACTTTAAAATGTTTAAAGTCTCAAGTTAATTCATGCTAAATGCAAACAATCTTAAAATGGCCATGTCAACTTTGTGACATTACAACGTTCTTCTTCATTAAATCGTAAAAGCTTTTGCCGACGAAATGTCTGTCACAAATGGGTCGGCGCCCTAGATCCATCACAAAACTTTTACCAACGAAAATTCAATGCCTTTAGCGACAATAAGTGGGGCCCGCAATCAATGATAAGGCAATGTGGAGATGCAATAATGGGGTTCTAAAAAAGTTCTCTACCAAACAGGCTTGGGATGATTATAGAGACAATTATCCTGATGTTAACTGGAAGGATCTTGTTTGGTTCTCTCAAAGCATTCTTAGTCATTCCTTTGTATTGTGGATGGTGTTTCATGAAATAATTACAAACTTAAGATAGAGTTTATCAGTGGAATAATGATGCCAGTATGAGATGTTTCTTTTGTAAGCAATGCATGGACTCTCATGATCACATATTTGTCCAATGCAACTATGCTTTGGAGATATGGAGAGCTATCAAGGCTAAAGGCTATATTAATGGTCCTGAGGCAGAGATGGCAAGATACTGTCAACACTAAATAGCCTCTAATCATTGCAACACAATTAAAGTGTGGTCTGCAGAATTAATTTAAAGTGCAGTGACTACTGTCCTTTGGCATGAAATGAATAAGAGACACTTACTAAGGAAACTAGATCTGCTGTAGTTTTGTCTAAGATTATCCTGGATTCTGTAAGAACAAGATTGAGTGGTTTAAAAGTCAAGAACTCAATTAATGTGCAGAATGTGGCCAAAGAATGGGGAATTCAGTTCAAGACTTAAGAGGAATTGCTTGACTACTTTACATGCTCTCACAAATCCCGTTTAAAAAGGGTGTTTGGAATAATGGAGCACTAATTATTCTGATGGATTGCTTTTGGGAATTGCTATGCTGGGCTTCTTTATGCTCATGTTGTTTAAATCCAGCATTTGTGTTTGGATGATCTTGATTCTTCCTTAAAGTTATTATACCATATGGCCTGTATCTTGAACTCTTTATTTCAATTGATAGCAATTTTTAGAAAGTTGTCGTTTTGGCTGGCCTTGGGAGGAGTCAAGACAGCTTTAAAATAATAGTTTCATATTTTAAGTTTCATCCTAAGGTAGTGTTTTCCTAATAATAAAAAAAAAAATAAAAAAAAAAAAAGAAAGAAATGTAAAAAAAAAATAGTAAAAAAAAAAAAAGAGTATATAAAAAACTAATTAAAATATAACCAAAATTTATAAAAAAAAAAAAAAAAAAAAAAAAAAAAAAAGAAAAAAAAATAAAAAAAAAAAAAAAATAAAAAAAAAAAAAAAAAAAAAAAAAAAAAAAAATAAAAAAAAAAAATGCTAATAAAAACAATAAAAATATAAAAAAAATCCAAAGTATAAACCCCCACTCCCCAGACCCCGCATAACCCACCCCTACCCACCCCCAACAACCGAACCCCCCACCCACCTCCCCACCCCCCCAAACCCATCCCCCCTCCGCAACCCCCCAACCCGTCCCCCCACCCACCCATCCCCCACACCAACTCCCCCTTCTACCTCCCACTCACTTCTCACACCCCCACCCACACCCCCACCAATTCCCCACACCCCACCACTAACCCCACACGCCCCCCGCCCCACCCCCAACCCCCCCACGAAACATCACCACGCCACCACCCCCCCACTCCCCACACTCACCCCTAACAACCTTCCCCCTCACCCCCCACACCCCCGCACCCCCCTGTCCCAACCCACCCCCCTCCCGTACACCTAAACCACAACCCCCCACCCACCCCCCCCCCCCCCCCGCGCCCCCCACCACCGCCCCCCCCACCCCCCCCCCCCGCACCCCCCCACCTCCCCACTACCACTTCCCCCCCCCCCCACCTAGCCCCCGCTCCCTCCCCCCCTACACGCCCCCCACCCGCGCCTACACTCCCCCACGCCCACCCCCCCCCCCACCCTCCCCCCCCTACCACCCCCCCCCCACCCCCCCCCCCTCCCCCCTCTCCCGCACCCCCCCCCCCTCACCCCCCATTCCCCTACCCCCCCCCCCCCCCCCCTCCCCACCCCACCCACCCACCCCCCCAGCCCACCCCCCGACCCTACAACCTCCCCCCCCCCCCCCGCCCCACCTCCCCCTCACCAGCCCGAACCATACCCCCCCCCAGCCGCCCACACTAAAAAAACAAAAAACCTTGCTTTGCCCCATCCAATTAGAGTCCCATACCGCAGGCCCCACTCTCGCATAGTCAGCAGCAGCATCATATGGACCAACCACATGCCAAGTCTCGGATGAAGAGGTACTCCTTAAAAGCAAGTATTGTTGTTTCCAGGTAGAGATTCCTAGTTCTCTTTAACTATCCATTCTACAAAGAGATATACGGAGCTATTTTATGAGGAAGTTAAATGACTAGGAAATGTAAGCCAGGTTGTAAAAAGCCCAAGATATGCAAGCTTACCTGGTGCAATAGGCTACACAAAGATGCCTAATAAGAAGGCTTCTAATGGTATACTGTGGCGCAGATTAGAGTGAATTCATAGGAATATTCTATCCAGGAAATGAAGCAGTGAGCTTATGGAGGGTGAATTGGTGAACAGTGGTGTATTGTATGTTGTATGAATAAATGTCAGCCAACATATTGCTGATATGTCAGACTTGATGGATTCTGTGTTAGTCTGATTTAGTTGATTTATTTCCATCTCAATTGTTTTGTATGTTGTAGTTGTATCAGTTGAGTTGTTTGGGCATCTCCAAACAACTCTTGCTTGTATTTTCTGATGTAACTTTTGGGTATGATTAAAATAAGTTCACATTTTCATCAAAAAAAAGTGAGGCCCACAACTGGGGGTTGACTCGATCCGAATCCGAACCCGATAAGGCTTATCGGGTCGGGTTAAATCGGGTTAAAAATCTTGTCGGGTTGTTTTGACCCGAACCTGATAACCCAATAATGTTATCGGGTCGGGTTAAGGTTGAATAATTATTGTTATCGGGTTATCGGGTCAACCCGATAAGACCCGAAAAATCTATTTTTATTTTTCTCGAGGTGATCATACATACTGGTACCACAGTATGTACTTTTATGAAATGAATTGATACCAATGTGATATTAGGATAACCGGATTTTGAACAAATGTTTTACTACATTTGCCAACATATTATGACCAAGTGACATGGTGACTAAAGCAATGCATGTATATTTGAATCTGTGAAATTAGACTAATTTATAAGAATTATGAAACTAGATGAATTAACGCTAAGAAAAAAAGTATTAGAAATATAAGAGGCTCATTGATCAGATAATTGTGAGTCGAAGAAACAGAAGGAAAACAATTGCTTTTGATTGTAAACCATGAAAAGCGAAGACAATTTAATGATGAAAAAGCAAACAAAAAGCTTATTTGTAGTATCACCCGATAACCCGAATCACCCGACTCAACATAACTCGACCCGAATATCACCCGAACCCGATAACCCGATTCTTTATCAGGTCAGATTACGGGTGAGTTTTTAAAAATTAAAACCCGACTCAACCCGACCCGATAAGACCCGATAACCCGACCCGATAACACCCCGCCCACAACTATTCTCATTCAACGTTTGACTTGTGTGAGGTTCACGACTTTTATCAACTACACATGTCGTCATTAACGGTATTTAAAAAAATTAAATAATAAATCAAATAACTTAAATTATTAAGATAATAAATGAAACTACACATCCGTCCTCAAAAATATTGTCCACTATTACTATTTTAAGTCTTTTTTCTTTACCAACTTTGAACCGTTAAAAATTTTTTTTATATTATATGACATACTTGATTAAAATCATAACTATGTTAAATGCGGTTAAAAAACCAATCAATTCATATAATTTTCAATAAGTATTATATAACATAAAAAAAATATTTAAGGTCAAAGTCGGAAAAAAAGACTTGAAAAGTTAATAGGGGACAATAATTTTGGAACGGAGAGAGAATGAATATGTAAAGTATAAATTATTGAAATAATAAAGTTTATTGGTTAGGACCGCACCTTTCACGATGACAAGGTAGCACGTATAGCGACCACATGTGCGTCGTCGTTAAAAGTGTATGCAGGCAAAAACATGCAACAGAATATTGTAGTATTTTTAGATTTTTTTCAAAAAAAAATCGAACCAAAAACTAACCTTAAAATCACAACAAAATAAATGTTACATAATTATTCAAATTCATCCGTTCATCTATACATATAACAAAACGTTGTTCATACAAATAAAAATTACGAACCAAATCTCTACTATATATAAAAAAGCGAATGATATTTTTAAAGACTTAAAAGCTTAAAATTGAGTAATGTTAATGGTCTATTATACCGAATCCGGATCGATTGAGAAGGTTTTTATTTTGAGAAAATTGAGAAGGTTTTCAAACATCATAGATTTTTAACTTTGATTCAAGTTTTTCAAGCGTAAAACTCATTTTAATATGATTATTATTCAAAATGTGTAAAAAAATTCGAATCAATGTTAAAAAATCTATTGTTTTTGCAATATAAGTAAAATACCTAATCTTCTATACAAATTTAAGGAATCATTACCATAACTCGATTTTAGCAATGATTTGTGAATCAAATTTGTGATTTATAACTTTGATTCACTATTAAATGATGTTTGCTTGTGAATCAAATCAAAAAATATAAATAAATATGCTCAAACGTAGATTTCTCAATCTTCTCAAAATAAAAATCTTCTCAACGGAACCGAAGCCCTATTATACCATTGATAATGGCAACAAAATCTAGCACCAAATTAATATAATAAATATTTTTTAATCCTTAACTTTTATCTGTTTTCGTTTCTAACCCATATATTTTTTTCTCGAAATGACTACAAATTGAATTCATAAGTGTTATATCAAAGATCGAACCATAATCACGATAATATATATTTACCAGTATATACCGTCGCTTTATACGGATATTCGTGTAGTCTTTTGCTCATGGAAGGGCATCTAACTCACTTACTCTTTAAAAAAATGAATAACAATTCTTCGGGAGAATGTCATACTTACGGTTTCGAGAATTACTACTAATTTTATGTGGGTGCTACTATTGGTACCCCCTGGCCCACCGAAAGTACAAATGTTCCGTACTTTTGATGCCTTTTGTCTTCCCGTTTACAGTGCAACACAGTTTTTTATTAGTTTATGTTCCGTATTTTTTAACAGTTTAACACTTTTGACTTGTTAAACTTTATTA
>BQNB010151111.1:0-15942 GCA_026074375.1 Tanacetum coccineum
ATCTTGTGCTGTTGATCTTGAAGTAACATGCCCCGGATCCTTATTCCGCTGCGACCCATTTTGGGGGTGTTACAGTATAAACTTGTAAAAGTCCTTTAATTCCTAACAAATTGTGAGGAATTCTAAAGAACAAGGCTCGTTTAGTTGGTCGTGGGTACCGTCAAGAAGAAATAATTGATTTTGAGGAATCTGTTGTCTCGGTGGCTAGAATTGAAGCTATCAGAATATTCCTCGCATTTGCTGCTCAAAAGAACATGATCGTCTACCAAATGGACATGAAGACGACATTTCTAAATGGTATTCTGTGTGAAGAAGTTTATGTCAGCCAGACGGATGGGTTTATGGATCAATACAATCTGAATCACGTATACAAGCTTAAGAAGGCTCTTTATGGGTTAAAATAAGCTCTCTGTGCATGGTACGATCTATTGTCGAACTTTCTACTCACTTAAGATTTCTCCAAGGGTATCGTAGATCCCACACTGTTCATTAGAAGACAAGGCAATGACATCCTCCTGGTACAAATCTATGTCAATGACATTATCTTTGCTTCTACCACACCTGAACTCTGTGATGAATTTTCAAAAATAATGTGTTCTAAGTTTAAGATGTCGATGATGGGAAAATCTCATTCTTTCTTGGATTACAAATTTTTTAGATCCCAAGAGGCATCTTTATAAACCAGTCTAAATACGCTCTTGAATCTTTAACGAAATACAAAATTGAATCTAGTGACCCCGTGGATACTCCCATGGTGGAGAAATCCAAACTGGATAAAGATCCATAAGGGAAAGCCGTTGACCCTACACACTACCGTGGAATGGTCGACATCCTTATGTATCTTACAGCCAGTAGACCAGACCTAACATTTGTTGTATGCATGTGTGCCCGGTATCAGGCAAAGCCTACCGAAAAGCACCTTCATGCTATTAAAAGAATCTTTAAATACCTAAGAGGAACCGTTAATAGGGGACTCTGGTATCCAAATGATTCTTCTATTGCTCTAACAGCTTATGCAGACGCTAATCACGCGGGTTGCTAAGATACTAGACGAAGTACTTCTGGCAGTATGCAGTTTCTAGGAGATAGACTTGTGAGCTGGTCATCAAAAAGGCAGAAAAAGCGCTACAATATCCAGTACAGAAGCTGAATACATCACCCTATCCGGTTGTTGTGCTCAAGTCATATGGATGAGATCATAACTTACTGACTACGGCCTTGGATTCAACAAAATTCCAATGTACTGTGATAATAAAAGCGTTATCGCCTTATGCTGCAACAATGTTTAACACTCTTGATCGATGCATATTGACATAATATTCCATTTTATCAAAGAGCAAGTTGAGAACGGAGTAGTAGAGCCTTACTTTGTCAACACGGAGTATCATCTAACGAACATCTTCACAAAGGCCTTGTGCAGAGAAAGGATTAATTTTCTGATCGACAAGCTGGGAATTCGAAGTTTTATGCCTGAGACCCTACAACAATTAGTAGATGAAGCAGAAGAATAGTGGTGGTACCTATTCTGATATCCTGTATCATATGTATATATCTTAAAAACCAAAAAAACCAAAAAGATTTTTCATTTTTATAAAAACTTTTATGAAAACAAAATAAAAAAATTTAAAAATCAAAAAATTATAAAAAGAGATTTCACTAGCATGTCTTCTGAAAAACGATAATATCTACGTCCCTAGAAATGACTTTCAATAAAGACACGGGGTCATAAATAAAGTTCGTGCAAAAGTTCGCATGTTTTTAAAAACATGCCAAATGGCTTACTATTATTTCAGATAGTAACCCGCTTTTCACCCTGAGGAAAACATGTCGTCAAAAAGACAGTTGTTCCTAACAACGAGAATTTATTCTCGGACATGGTCTACTTTATGACCATGCAAAAGCTTGTGATTACTTTGCATCACAACCCGTGCTTCCATATTTCCATAAGTGTAAGTGTCAGTACGCTTATGTGTGAAAATAAGAGAAATCTTATTTGTTATGGTGTTTGTTTTTCATAATAAAAACATTGTTTCATCAGAAAATGCTTCTTCAGAGACATTAGCCCGCTTAAACAATGACTATAGCTCTTTGAATAGAAAATGGGTCATTTTTTAAGGGGGAGAAAATGTCAAATATCTTCTTCAGAAAGTCATGTGTTTAAAGGGAAAAAGGTTTTTAAACAATAACAGAATATCATCTTTAAGGAAAGTTAATCAAGTTTAGCTTACGTGTGCCTTATATGTTACTTGTTTAAGCCTTTAGGGTGTATTTTGCAAAAATAAGTCTATAGGTATGATAGTATAAACATTAGGGACTATTTGTGCTATTTGTTTAACTTGTATATGCCTTATAAAAACTTATGTATGCAAAATTGAAAATGGTTAAAACTACAGGGGTTAAATATGGAAAAATATTAAAAATTCCCTATACCTGATCCCACCCTACCTGATCCCTATTCACCATCAGGCTCACTTCATATTTTTTTCTTTCTTTCCCCATTTTCACTCGTTCGAACACATCTCTTCAAATCATCATTTCAAATTGATTTCGTGCTCCAAGGTATAAAAGAAAAGTGATCATATTATCTTAGACAACTGACATCTCAAAGGAATTTAGCTCTTACACTGATTTGAAGTTGAAATCCCTAAAAATTAATTTAGGGTTCATCAAAATCAAATCTCTGTAAAAACTTAAATTGATTGAGGGATTTTGCTTGTTTAGGTGTAATTATCACTCGTGTAATTTCGTTTTATGTGTCATTTACATATGAATAATTTATGGAAGATTTTATTTTCGGTTATGTAGGGTTTTTGATTAAGATGGTTATTGTGAGTGGATAAAGTATTGGGAATGATGTGTATGACCTCTTGAATGTATTTGAATGTCATAAAATGCCTAAAACAAGTATAATCTTGAAAAAAATGGTTGTGTTCTTGCTCGGATGATCGCATATGTCTTTTTGTTGTGACTAAGGTAGTGATTCCATGATTAAAGGTGTTAATGCATGTTACTAAAACAGTTAAAATGCTTAACCCATGAACAGAAAATCATGAATGTGAAGTTACTTAATGAACTGATCTAGTCCTAGTCCTTAAAGAGCCAAACTAGTTCAATTTATGTGAGGGCTGATCTAGTCAAATTGTGTAAGGACCGATCTAGTCAGTTCCTTTAGGAACCGATCTAGTCAAGTTCCTTAAGGAACCGATCTAGTCAGTTCTTTTAGGAACCGATCTAGTCAAGTTCCTTAAGGAATCGATCTAGTCAGTCCCATAAAGAACCAATCTAGTCAGTTCCTTTAGGAACCGATCTAGTCAAGTTCCTTAAGGAACTGATCTAGTTAGTCCCTTAAGGAACCGATCTAGTTAGTTCCTTTAGGAACCGATCTAGTCAAGTTCCTTAAGGAACTGATCTAGTCAGTCCCTTTAGGAACCGATCTAGTCAGTCCTTTTAGGAACCAATCTAGTAAAAACCTTTGGGAACCAATTTAATCGATATAGACCAAAATCACTTAAGATCAAATTCTAGACCAAAAACACTTATGATCCAAATTTCAACTTGAAGGCAAATTAAAACATAACTTAGTAGGCTAATTAAAAGTGGTTAATTAAGCAATCTAATTGAGTTAAAATAGGCCTTCAAACAAAGGCAAATTCAAGGTTAACTAAATTACGATTTAGGTTATCTAAATTCTCTACTAGTTAGAAAGACCACGATTCCTAAATTGTTAAAGATGTTGCCTTACTTCCTTAAGAATACAAGTCTATCTAAGTTGCCATTCAGACGAATAGATCTTTTCAAGTGCTAAAAGTCTTAGAGGTCCTAATTCTTAGAAAAAAAATTCACATGATGATAAAACTAAAGTACTTACATGAAAGGTCTATATGGTGTAATATATATAAACTTGTGTTATATAAACTGTATTGATTCTTTCATAAGCAGAACCATGGACATCACAAGAGCTTAACAAATTGCATTGGATGACGCTTTAGTCGCTCCTGCCAACCGACTCAAGATTGGAAAAGGTAATATTCGACTTAGCTCAGACCTCGTGTCCAAAGAAGCAACTCTTCAAGTGGCATATGATGTTTTGAAGCTCGCTCCCTTTTACAAGGCATTCCTGATCACAGCTGACGTTCCAGAAATATACATGCAAGAGCTCTGGGCCACTACATCAGTTCATAACCGTTCGATTCATTTCAAGATAAACAATAAGAAACATATTGTGAATCTCGAGTATTTCAGAGAAATGCTTCAAATATGCCCTAAACTCCCTAATCAGACATTCAAAGAACCACCCTTCACTACTACACAAATGGCTATAAACACCCCCAAATAGAGACCGGTTATATAAAATCCAATTCCTATGATTAAAAACTAGTGGGAATGGAATGAATTGAGACTGGTTTTCTTGAAAAACCTAATTTTCATACTACAAAACGCATTAAAACTGGTTTTGCGAGTGAAAACTGGTCTTTTTACACAATTAAAGACACTGGTGTGTATGCAACAACATGTCTCTATGTATTTATTTTATAGACACCATTTTCTAAGAAACAACCGGTGTTAGTACTCTCTCTCTTAAACTCCCATCCCTCAAAGTATCTCCATCCCGACCCTTGCACACCAAAATTCAAAAATAATGTGCAAATAATTAATTATAAATCAACATAAATGGTCTTAATATAATCAAAGCAACCACAATTCCGCAAATCCCAAAAAAGAAAAGAAATCCTAAAAAATTGTAATTATGTTGCTAAAAAAACCCAGATATGCAAGATTTTATATAAATTTGATAACCATTAATATATAGTTAGTAATACTGTCTTTTATTATATTCTTATAAAAGATATCATCTTTTATGTGGTATGGCGTTTTGTAAATTTGTGTGCTATCTTAATGGATTACAGGTATAATCGAAGATTTTGTTTCGTTTTTACGAAAGATAGTGAGTTGATAGTTGAGCATATATCTAAAGTAGAGGTGGCCAATCATACCTATTTGTCCCAATTTGGGCTATTTGGACTCTTTTTTTGAACATTATAGGCTAAATGGGTATCCTCTTTTATTCTGATTGGGCTATTTGGACAACACAAAAGCTTTGGATTGAATAAGAGGGTATTTTGGGCAGAGAAAGAAAATATGTGATGGGTATTTTTTTTTGCCCATTGGTTAAACTTGGGTCTAGTTGGGTAGTATAGATGGGTCTAGTTGGTTTTCATCCGTTTTATCCGTTTGATCTGTTTTTTTACGTTTTCTTACATTTTCATACGTTTTTGCACAGTTTTGACGTTACTTATACGTTTCAAACGTATTTTTACATTTTCGTACGCTTTCGTCCGTTTTGTACGTATTTTTACGTTTTTGTACGTTTTCATCCGTTTTATTCGTTTTTGTATGCTTTCGTCCGTTTTCGTACGTTTTTTTACGCTTGCGTCCGTTTTCACACGTATTTTAACGTTTTCGTTTGTTTTCGCACTTTTGTTACATTTTCGCACGTTTTTGTCTGTTTACGCACGTTTTTTACGTTTTCGTCCTTTTTCGCATGTTTTTTCTGTTTTCGTGCGTTTTCGTACGTTTCCTTCTGTTTTCGTACGAATTTTTCCGTTTTCGTCCGTTTTTTACGCTTTTGTTCGTTTTCATCCGTTTTGTACGTTTTCGTCCGTTTTCACACGTATTTTTACATTTTCATCTGTTTTCGCATGTTTTTATGTTTTCTCACGGTTTTTACTTTTTTGTCCGTTTACGCACGTTTTTTTACGCTTTTGCACTTTTTTACGTTTTCGTACGTTGTTTTACGTTTTCGTATGTTTTCGTACGTTTTCGTGCGCTTTTTGTACGTTTCCGTCCATTTTCGTCTGTTTTACTACATTTTATACGTTTTCGCATGTTATTCTTTGCATCCGCATGTTTTTCTACATTTTCGCTCATTTACGCACGTTTTCGCAAAAGCCTGAGGAAAAACGCGGGTGGTAAACGAGCAAAAAAAACATAGAAAAACATGTGAAACCATGCGAAAATGTAGATTTAACATGCGAAAATGTTACGAAAACGTATAAGATGTTTACAAAAACGTTGCAAAAACGTGGTGAAGAAGTGCAATAGAAAAAACGTGTGAAAACGTACGAAACGTAGAAAAACGTGCGAAACGTAGAAAAACGTGTGGAAACATAGAAGACGTACGAAAACGTATAAAACGTATGAAAACGTAGAAAAACGTTAGAAAACGTATAAGACGTATGAAAACGTGCAAAAACGAATGAAAACAAACTAAAACGTAGAAAACGAACGAAAGCGAACGAAAATATAGAAAACGTGCCGAAACATAGAAAAGCGTCCCAAAACGTAGAAAAACGTAGGAAAACTTATAAAACGTACGAACACCTCCCAATATGTATAAGAGAGTGCGAAACCGTAGAAAACGTGCAAAAACGTATGAAAGCGTGCAAAAACGATCGAAAACGAACTAAAATGTAGAAAAACGTGCAAAACCGTACGAAACGTGCGAAAAGGTACGAAACGTGCGAAAACTTATGAAAGCTAATGCAAACATAGAAAGACATGCCAAAACGTAGAAAAGCGTTTTGTGAAAAACGTTTAGATAAAAAACGTACGAAATGTACAAAAATGTTGTGAAAACGGCGAAAACGTTATAAAACGTACGAAACGTGTAAAACACGTACAAAACGAAAAAGAAAAGAATGCACAAACGGAAAATGTAGAAAAAACGTCCCACCCTAAATGTAGGAAAAACGAACGGAAACGTTCAAAAACGTATAAATACGTGCGGAAAATGAAGAGAGAAAATGTGCTCGAAAACGTATATGAAAACACGCTGGTAAACGAATAAAACATTAAAGAAAAACATGCGATTAAAAAACGTGCGAAAACATACGAAAAAGAATGAAAGCGAACGAAAACGTAGAAAGACGTGCCAAAACGTAGAAAAGCGTGTGAAAACGTAGAAAAACGTACGAAAACGTAGAGAAACGTGCGAAAACGTAAAAAAGCATGCGAAAACTTAGAAAAACGTGTGAAAACATAGAAAACGTGCGAAAACGTATAAAACGTACGAAAACGTTCAATAACGTAAAAATTTGCAAAAAAGAATAAACCAACATTTTGGACACTTTGCCCGTTTGACCCGAGACCATTTGACCCGGGTCCATTTGGCCCGCGCCCGTTTGATGTTAGCGGTAATTGGATAATGTATCTAGCTTTTGGTAACAGTCATCTATTGTATATTTGAAGTTTGCGTTTATTACTTATAATACTTGTTCAATATACTAATCTAATAGAGGTTAATTATATTTCTATTTTCCTCATTTTGAAACTAGTTTTTGGAATTCGATAACACTATTGGAGGTTATCATCAAAAAGACATATCTTTTATATAAGAAAGCAAAACCTCAAGTGGGAACTTTCAAATTTAAAAAAATCAAATCATACTGTATTTAGTAAGATTTTTTTTAATTAGATTATTTTTTAGGGATTTTAAAAAGTAATTAAACCTAATTATTTCCTAATTTAGCATTAAAAATTTTAAAATCGTTTTTATATACTCCCTCCGTCCCAAATTAATTGTCTCCCGACAAAAAACACACAGTTTAAGAAAACATAATCATTACTGCATTTTCTCTCTTACATTTTTGTAAAATGATAGTTTTACCCTTATTGAATTAATTAAAGCTTTGAATAAAGTTTGTAATTTCTAGTATCATTATGGGCAATATGGTAAACTTGCTACATTACTCACAACTATATTTGGAAGGGGACAATAATTTTGGGACAACCCAAAATGGAAAGAAGGACTAATAATTTGGGACGGAGGGAGTATAACGTATGTACTAAATTTTTAAAAGAACACATGTACTTGAATTTAATAGTTTAATCCATGGTTGTTAAGATCCCGATCTTGATCTTAGGATCTTACGATTTTACGATACTGCAAAGCAAAAACGATCCAGATCCTACGTAGGATCTTTGCTTGCTTAGGATCTTATAGGATCCCGATCTTGACTATAGGATCTTAAGATCTACTACGATCTGATCTTACTTTTCTCGAACCACAAACTAAAATCTACGAATTTATGAGTTGTGTTTCCTAGATATTAAAAAAACAACAAGTTAATCTTCTTAAACATTTTATAATTATAATTTATGACAACATTCCTATGAAACATTTATATAATTTTGTGTTTATGATATATAATCATTTGTAGATTAATATAATATTAGAAAGACTAGTAAGAAAATAACATTATAGTAGGATCTTACGATCCCGATCCTACCTTACGATCTCGATCTTGTAAAGACGAAAATGATCCTGGGTAAGATCCCGATCTTGACAACCTTGGTTTAATCCATTATAATTATAAGTATATATATATATATATATATATATATAAATATATATATATATATATATTAAAACCCAAAAATCGGCATGCGTGCCAATTTATTAACCTTCTCGGGTCGACCCGGGTGGCCCGCCCCGCTTTTTTTTCTTATCTTCCCACCGCTCCAGCACATACCCCAAATTCGTTCACACACATTACTCAAAACACCTAAATACTCAGATGCCAACTTCTTTGATCTCCGGCTTTTATCGACGGTGTCGTGTTATTGTGTTTTCCAGTGAACCTAGCGCCTTTGTTTTCACAACTGTTCTTACGTTGCAGTTGCGGGTATATGGTTTTTATTTGACTTAAAGTTTTTTTTTGGGTTAATTAAATTTTTTTTAATCATGATTTTGTGTATTTGTATTTTAGGTCCATCTGTTGGTGGTAAACATGGATTCTAATTTTAAGAATTTCATTCAGGTAATTAATTTTTGTTTTTATCTTTTAAGTTTAGAAATATGACTAGATTTGAATTAGGGATAAGATAAATATGGATTAGAGCCAACGATATGTAAGACTAGGTAAGGGTGAAATCAGAGACAAGTGAAAAGTTGTTTGTGTTGGTCTCACAAATAGGGCGTTTTGCTGATTTTGCTATCGTAAAAGGGGATAATCAAATGTTTTTTTAGCATTTTTAATATTTAATGAATCATGTAAACCAAAATGTATTATTCTAGCATTTCGTTTCAAGAATCATGATCTTTCTATCTTTATATGTCATTTCATATTGGTTTTGTTGCATTAGCATTGTGTCCTTCATGTGGATTATTTTGAATTTTCCGATTGTTGAAAAAAGCGACTTTTCTTGTATGCCTACTGTTTTGCATCAGAAAGGCGATTGATAGGAATTGAAAATAAGGGTGGAGACGTCGATAACCACTCACTAAGTCCCGCCAAGGGCGAAACTAAAATTGTTGTAGCTGTGTAAAAATGTATATATAATAGTTTAAGTGTGATTGCGTCATCCTGAATCTGAAGTATTATATGTGTCTTTATGCAGGTCTGTCTTCTAAAAAAAATAACTCAGAAATGTGTGACGCTGATGAGGGAAATGCAATTGTCCTTTACAAGGTAACTAGTTACCCTGCATTCCTATCATCCCGCGTGCGTGCGTGTTTTATCTTTTCTTATTAGTAGAAAAAAGTACATCATGAAATAGACTAGGTGACTTACAACATGTTTCAGCATTTTTTATTAGCTTAGCTGTTATATTTCAGCCATTTGGCATAAAACACAACCCAACTCTATCAAACATTTCCAACCTGCTAGATATAAAATCAAGGGCTGTTTTTTAGAGGCTTTATTAGTAATACAGATATTCTACTTTGAAAGCTGTATAGTTATCTGATGTATGCCGTGATGTGTAAATGAGTGGCTAGATTAATTGGTTGAAGGATTGGTTTATTTTTTTAGGCGAGAACGGACACTAATCAATGCAGAATGCAACACAAAATATCTTGATCAATCAAGATCTTCAGGTGGCTACTGAGCGTTAAAAGCTATTTGTTTATTGAAAAAGTGTGTATAATATCAAGTTTCCTGAATTATTAGTGCATAAAACTGTATGCGTAATTCTATAAAGAAAAGGAGTGTTTTCCAAAAAGATTTTATAGATTATAAACTTCATGATATCTACATTTATTTCTGTCAATAATTCAGTTTTACACATTTGAGTCGTGTTCGTTATCATATGAATACCATTATATGTGCAGGCTAAAAAAGAGAAAGCTGAGAATAGAAAGAAGTTGCAGGATTTGGAGGATGATATACTATTGAATAGACCCCAGAGTGTGATAGATGGCTATAATCGTTGGATGAGTCATGGAGATTATGCTGAGCTGTATGCTATTCGTGTTAATAAGGAGATCTTTCACCAAGCCGACGAGTCCTACTTTGCAATTAATGCAACACTGATGGGTAAAATTAAGGTGATATAATTTCATGGGTCAAGTGGGTAATGGGCCAATCGAGTCATAGGTCTAACAGGTCATGTTTAAAAATAGGTTGGATGGGTCAACACATTGTTGATACATCCAGATAATGGGGACTTACCATAAGCCACTTTTTAAAATACTTATGCCATGCGTCAGCCAATGGGGACTTATCTTTCTTGCATTAGAACACCAATACTTCATTTAGAAACATGTGTGGTAGATTAAAGATATTTTTTTTATGATCCTGTCAAAAAAAATTAGGTTTCTTTAACATAGTTTGTTTAATGTTTGATTCTTTTTGTTCAGCAATAGTCAAAAGGGGTGCTATTGGTTCTCGAAACTTGCTTTTATCACTTTTACAATTATGTATTCTAAATGTTGTTGTGTGTGTAGGAATGATGTAGTTGAAGGAAGGATTGGGACTGGATAGGATTGGATTATCAAAGACCATTCCAATAACGAGGTCATCGAAAGAGCTACAAGGTGTGTTTTTATTTATTTTCCTTTTCTTATTCTCTGTTTTATCTTTATAGCAACACAGTTGAACCTTATTTGTCATGGTTGCTTGATCCAAATATTTAGATTGTGGGTAGTTTACTTTTTACTTTTTACTTGTTTGTCATGAAATATAAAGATGTCATACTTACTTTTTACTCATTATGACTTGCATAGTATAAAGGTAAATAATTCCCAAACATAGTAAGTGCTTATTAATCTTGCATTCACTTGTGGCCATAATGTGTCTTTGCAAGCTATGGACTTAATTGCTAATGCATGTTTTTATAAATGCAAATCCTGAACCTTTTAACACCTTTCCTAAGTAGCTAAGTACCATTTGCTATATAGTCATAGCGCGGATTTTCATTTTGTAGCTGCTTTGTAGGAAGTGTAGTGCCCATACATCCACCTCTAAACTTTTTAACTGAATCGCATTAGACATAGAATCGATTATGATATAGGCTGGTTATCTAGTATAGAATGGGCTTTGCTGGAGGACTTAGCTTGCAAAGCCTGTAGATTAGATTACTAGTCTAGTGAAATTTTAGTTTTTCTACTGATGTAAATATGCTTGTATTCCCTAGTCTGTTTCATGTCCGTTTTGCTACTCCTGTAAACATGCTTGTATTTCCCAGCCTATTGAATTGAAAAGCTATAAGTAGTTCTTAAAACAATCACTGTAGTTTGAAATTTCACTACATTAGGGTATTCTTGAATACTTTTTACTTGAATTTCAATACAGCAGATCACTAGCAGACGTGCAGACGTGCGAGTTCTTGTTTTTTAGAATACTGATGTTTTTATTTCATTAAATTACTTGTAGGTACCTTGGACTAATGAGCGTCCGTTGGAGAACAAAGAGTTGAACACGATCATTGGCGCATGGTTTACATTGTGGCGAGATTAGTCCTAGATAATTATGTTGAATTCTAGTGTTTTTCTTTATGGTTATTTGTTGAATTCTAGTGATTTAATTTGATTTGAATTTTGTATTTGTTTTATGTTAAGCTGAATTGAAGTTGTCTTTATTTACTTTAATTTGTTGATTTTGACATTTTTGGTCCATCTAAATCAATTTATATATATTTGTTGTATTTATATTTTTTTATTTTGGTGGGTTAAATTTGTAAATTTTGGAATTTATTAAAGAATTCCAAAATTATATTTTTTTAAAAATAGATTAAAAAAAGACAGGTTTTGGGATAAAAACATATCATTTTACTCTATATAAAGACAGGTTGGATGTTTTATAAAGACATGTTGCGGGAGAACCAGTGTCTATTTCCAATAAAACATGTGTGTTTATTTTAATATGGAGACTAATTCTTAGGGAGAGAACCGATGTCGATTCTTCTAAATAGAAACCGGTTACATAACCGGTTTTCATATGTTTTGATCATGGAGATACCCCCCTCGGAGAGTGATTCCAAAACCACTCTTTATGGGCTATTTCGACCAGTTTCTATGGCTTTTTTTGTAGTAGTGTTTTGAACAGGAAATTCTCACATTTCTCAGAAATCTTGGTCATAGTGGAGAGATAAAGTTGATCACCAATGTTAATGTCAACAAGCTACATCAACCCTAGAGATCATTTGCTGTGGTTATCAATAAATGTCTAAGTGGTAAAGGTACCGGTTATGACAGTCTTCGACTATCTCAAGCTCAAATCCTTTGGGGCATGTACCATGTAAAGAACGTTGACTGTGCCTACCTTCTGTGGGAGGACTTTGCTTATCAAGTAGAGACAATGAATTCCAAGAAGGCTAATGAAATGTAATACCCTCGCTTCACCAAATCATATAATGCATACTTGCATATGTGTATATATATATTTGTTTTGGACTTATATTTACTCATAGGCTTTGGTATTTGGTCTAAAGTATATATTATACATATGAATATCTTATGGATCCTTATTGGGCTTAAGGCCCATATAAGATAAACTAGTCATTTTAAGAGATTGACGGACTTTTGGAAAGCGAAACATGTTTATGAATTTATTTTGAAAGTCGTTTGAGAAATACGTTTTGGTGAACATTGCGAAATATTGATTTTTGGCATTTTATTGGAAAATGGTGAATTAGTGGAAAATTGTTTGAAATTAAAGTTTAAAACCTTTGAAAACGTTGTATAAATGTACGGGTCATGTCGAAATTTCGTAAAAAGTGTATACTTAAATTTTTTTACTAAAAACGCGATTTTCAATAAAATAATAAAATATTATTATTCTAATAAATCGACCAAAAGACGAAAATTATATTTTTTTAAACTTTTCTAAATTGTTTAGTATAATTAAACGTTTCGTTTCTTATAGCTTAAATAATGAATTAATGGAAATTAAGAGTACCGAATGAACTTACCGAGATATATATATATCTATATATATATATATCTATATATATATATATATATATATATATATATAATAATATTATTATATAATATATATTATATAAATATAATATTATATATATATATATATATATATATATATATATATATATATATATATATATATATATATATATATATATATATATATATATATATATCTCTGTAAGTTTATTCGGTGCTCTTAATTTCCATTAATTCATTATTTAAGCTATAAGAAACGAAACGTTCAATTATACTAAACAATTTAGAAAAAGTTTAAATAAATATAATTTTAGTTTTTGGTCGATTTATTAGATAATAATATTATATTCATTTTATTGAAAATCGCGTTTTGTAAAAAATTTAAGTATAACTTTGTTAAGAAATTTGTACATACCCGTACATTTATACACGTTTTAAAAGGTTTTAAACTTAATTTAAAACATTTATCAACCTTCATTCCACACATTTTCAAAATAAAATGCCAAAATGCAATATTTCGCAATGTTCACCAAAACGTATTTCTCAAACGACTTTCAAAATAAATTCATAAACATGTTTCGCTTTCCAAAAGTCCGTCAATCTCTTAAAATGACTAGTTTATGCTTATTGGGCCTTAAAGCCCAATAAGGATCCATTAAGATATTCATATGTATAATATATACTTTAGACCAAATACCAAAGCCTATGAGTAAATATAAGTCCAAAACAATAGCTAACAAAATAATCCAGACACTCAATTATACTCAAATAAGCACGGATTATTGAGAGGCTTATTGGAATTTGAGCCCAAAGCTCCAAAACCAAATATCATAAGATTAAAAAATTAAGATAGTAAGTTACGTAGGCACAGTCAACGTTCTTTACATGGTACATGCCATAAAGGATTTGAGCTTGAGATAGTCGAAGACTGTCATAACCGGTACCTTTACCACTTAGACATTTGTTGATAACCGCAGCAAATGATCTCTAGGGTTGATGTAGCTTGTTGACATTAACATCGGTGATCAACTTTATCTCTCCACTATGACCAAGATTTCTGAGAAATGTGAGAATTTCCTGTTCAAAGCACTACTACAAAAAAAGCCATAGAAACTGGTCGAAACAGCCCATAAAGAGTGGTTTTGGAATCACTCTTCGAGGGGGGGGGTAGCTCCATGATCAAAACATATGAAAACCGGTTATGCAACCGGTCTCTATTTAGAAGAATCGACATCGGTTCTCTCCCTAAGAATTGGTCTTCATATTAAAATAAACACACATGTTTTATTGGAAATAGACACTGGTTCTCCCGCAACATGTCTTTATAAAACATCCAACCTGTCTTTATATAGAGTAAAAAAATATGTTTTTATCCCAAAACCTGTCTTTTTTTAATCTATTTTAAAAAATATATATAATTTTGGAATTCTTTAATAAATTCCAAAATTTACAAATTTAACCCACCAAAATAAAGAAATATAAATACAACAAATATATATAAATTGATTTAGATGGACCAAAAATGTCAAAATCAACAAATTAAAGTAAATAAAGACAACTTCAATTCAGCTTAACATAAAGAAAATACAAAATTCAAATCAAATTAAATCACTAGAATTCAACAAATAACCATAAAGAAAAACACTAGAATTCAACAAATAACCATAAAGAAAAACACTAGAATTCAACATAATTATCTAGTACTAATCTCGCCACAACATAAACCATGCGCCAATGATCGCGTTCAACTCTTTGTTCTCCAACGGACGCTCATTAGTCCAAAGTACCTACAAGTAATTTAATGAAATAAAACATCAGTAATCTAAAAAATAAGAACTCGCACGTCTGCACGTCTGCTATTTGTGTGGACGGGTTGGGTTGGTCCGAAACACATTTGTCCAACATTCTTTGTGCATATTTGTTTGATAGTCGTTTCTTTTTAAAAACAGGTCATCTTTGAGACAAACACTTGAAATGCAATAACTAAGTTGTGTCAAAAGTGTGAATTGGGGGTTTATATAGCCAGACCATAATAAACACATAAACACTTAATTGACAATTTATAAACACTAATTAACACAAATCAACCTAAAGAATAATACCAATTGAATATAAACAATCGATTAAGAAAGATATACCATTTATGTTGCTCGACTGAATCAACAAGAAAGTAGTTTGCTGTTGGTGAGATAGGTTATTGGTGGTTTAGGTTTAGGGTTCGTGATAATGATACCGTGAAGATGTTTGCCCCTTTTATTCATCATTTTTGGACGGGATTTGAGATAGAACGCGGAAGAGTTATGAAAAAATGAAGGGAACATCCAAAATTGCACCAATCAATATATAATCCCGAAATCAACTATACTGCTATACATACAAGTATTTTATTTCTAATGCTACCCTATTTATACCCAAATAACGTTGCATAATCCTGGTTTGATGAAGAAAAAAAAACCTTCGAATCTTAAAATAAATAAATAATTTACCTGCTCACTTGTAGATCTGAAACTTCATTATTTTTTTTTCTCAAACGATAGCACATGAAAACAGCCACTGTGATCGTATTGGTAGCAACACAACGATGAGATCTCACACTACAAAAAGAGAGAACTAATTAATCACTCAATAAGATCTATCATAAACTCGATTAGACTTTGGCTTTCGGTAACAATTATTAAAACCATGAAGCAGAGCCGATTAGAGAAACATATCCCATGTTCACGTAATAGATTATGGAAAGAGAAGATAACTGTAAA
>BQNB010151112.1:4847-15941 GCA_026074375.1 Tanacetum coccineum
TAGGGCAGAAAGGGAACTAAACCCTAAAGGATCTAAACCTAATAAACTAAAAGCAACTTAATATGAAGTAAGTAAATAAATAAGAAAATACTAACCTTTGAGAAAATCGGATTTCTCACACACGGACCACTTTGGTCGAACTTGGAGGCAAGTACCCAAACGAGAGTACCTCTAATAGCTCACACCCACAAACCGAAGAGAAAGCAATTCGAACTCCTAAGGTCCCGATACACGAAAGACTCTTATAAGGAGTAGGAATAGAGAAGGAAGGAATGAGTACTTAAACATTTTTTCATGCCCTTCTATATATATCAATAGGAAAAGGGCATGACTTTACTCTATGGGGCGATGTGGGATACCCCAAACATCCCATAGCCCTTTACGGTTTAAACTGCAAAGTATTCTTCCTTATTATTTCTCTTAACGGTTCACTGAGGGCGGCCCAAAAAGGACTCTATTTTTGACGACAATCTTACCAATTAGTTATGAACTTGGACATTAAATCAAACAAATATGTATTAAGAAACCTAGCGAGGAGCTGGGCGCGAAGAAAATATAGAGCGTTACATAAATTCACACTTGATTCCACATGAAATCATGTCTATTGACTATCGTAAATACAACATTAATAGATTAACTAGGTTAACTCTAGTAGTTTGAACTCGTATTGCACATAAACACATTATTCACATTGGATTTAGTTTGTAATTAATCCCGTATAAATATTGTTTTTCATTCGATTATCAGTTATCTGTATTCTGGAAATGTGATGGTCGTTTGACAAAATTTCAACTAACATATGTACTTGAAAATGGTGTTCACTCGAACCTAATTTCGATTTATATGGTTTAAAATAGATCAATGATTGGCAATGATCAAAAAATGATTAGGAACTGAATTTAATAAAGCCCCAAATGTCAGTTGATCAATCCCACCCACCTACATTTTTTCCTTCATTCAATTCAACAACTAGCATCTTGCATCTATACTTCACTCTTTCTTAGTAAAGGTTTAACAATTCATCAAAACTGAAAAGACACTTAGAAAAGGTGCAATGAAATTGTCGTTCAAAGAAAAGAAGAGAAGTAAAACTTAGAAAAGGTGCAATTTAACAAATTGTACCGACCTAAGAATTTGAAGCTAAAAACGACATCGACTAGCAACAAAAACTAAGGGTGATTAATATTGCGCGCGTTTCTACATTAAGTATGTAATTATCACTTTTTCGTGTAGGAGATAACCAGTTTATATAGTTAAGGGTATTGATTATTTAGTGACCATTTTACATACATACAAGTCTCTAAGTAATTAAGTGATCATAAAATCTCACACACTCGATCAAACAACTAATTATCAAATTAACACAGCTTCCAAACAATAAGCAGTTAAGCACACTCAAACCATGCATATCTAATGCATGCTATTCTATCACACAGACTAGCTATTTGATTCTAAATATGTGATATCACATTCGAATTGTAAATAAACCCTAGACCATTGTAGATAACCAAAACAAGCAAAGCTAGAAACGCGAATGTTAACACTTAATTTTAGTCTCATTGATTTAAATATAGATCGATTATGTGAATTTTATATACTTTTTTCGCAAAATGTTAAGTTGATAGATAATCTGTGACGATGACTGACCCACAAAGACAATATGTAGACGATAAAGTTAGACTAATTCCTAATAAAAGTGTCTACCAATTATAAATTTTTACATTTGAATCAGATAAACTTAATTTTCTTCCAAAATACTAAACTACTAAATAAAAGATCTTATCGATTAAGTACGTGTTGAGAAATGGGCAATATAGCCTAATTTAATACCACATTTGAGTTGGGAATTAGTTAGTAAAATATATACGTTGCAGGTAAAAGATTCGGTAGGTATTTGCCAGTTAGGATACGAATTCAAGGAGAAAAGTTTGAAAAAAATCTATGTGATCCAGGGTGTCTCTTTCACCGTCCATATTATAAAGTTGTGGTGTCATATCTATATAATTTCAATGGACTTTAGTCGTCTATATTTCTAAAGCTATAAGTGTACAATCGTCATTTCTTCATGACCCCAACACCTACTATATGGTTTTATAGTAAGGTTTCAGTTCGTATTTTATAAGTTTCTAATTATACTGAACCAGTAGCAGTTCACGTTTTCACAGGATTTATGATTTCGTGATTAATTGTTGGCGAGAAACTAAATATGCGAGCCATATACAGTCTTCAGCTAGGCTAGGTGAATAAACGTTAGGACCTGGACAATGAATCAGTAGATAAAGCACCATAACATGTTATAGGTGTGTGGCAAGGGGTTAAATCATGTCCATGTCATATTGTCATATCATTATTATGAAATTCATCACCAAAATGATTACGAGAAGGAAAACACTAAAAATGATAGAAGATTTATTAGAAAATCTTAACGTGACCCGAGAATCATCCTTGTACGTTTTTCCGTATACTAGGTCATTAGTTATAAGTCTCGTGTACGCACGGGGTTTACACATAAATCAAATTTATTCGAAAATTTTCATTTAGTATACGAACATATAAAAATTATGTTGGAGGTTGTGTGTCCCAGATCAGGGTAAAGATAATCAATAACCTAACTACGTACCAAAGATGGTTACCGGATATCACTTGGAATCGTGTAATCACTTTCCAATGTAAACTATTCGACCCTATTGCCTGGGTATCACGAATATCTACTTAGGATAAGACCAAATGTATGTTCTTGTTTGAGACACCAATCAAGAACCCTTGCACATCCAAGTGTTTAGGTTTTTCTGTGTGTTCTTCATGCAGTTATGATCTCCTATATATCGGAGAGTACTCAAGTCATTGGTCAAAGAATTATGAGAGATTATAAGAGATATAATCTCATCCATAATTAGCCTCCTTGATTTCAGGAATTAGTGGTTACACGACTCATTAATGTGGTCATTAAATGTGATTGTAACTTACCATATGAAACGGTCAAATCAGTTACAAGTCATTGAATTCAATCCAGTGTGTTATTCATTCAGTGTCCTGAATCATCAGCTAGCCCTCTGAGGAGCACACCTGCTGATAGTTCAATACTGAAACAACCCACTGATGACTTAACACGCTGAGGATACTTCCTCTGATGGATTACTCCCTGATGGTATCCTTTAGCTTAAGCTAAAGCCACCAGACTGATGAATATCCTTCAGTCCAGAGTTACTCATTGAAGAGTCAACTCACTGAAGTTCATCAGCGACATGAATTCTTTTTAACCACTATCAGAGTCAGGGTGTTCAATGATCTATAGGTGTACACTCCGTACCTCCAACCCCATTATCAAGTATCAACTGAACCCTACAATTGAACTAAATTTTCCAACAATCTTTCCCCAATTTAGTACAATTCATTTGAATGAAAAATAAACATTAAACAAAGAAGTGCATAAATGAAATTTCCCGAGGATTGAATTTCCATCTTAGTAATTACACGTTCAAATATTCGAAGAATTGAACCCTTCAACCTATTTGAGTACCTGAAGGTAAATACACACAAGTTTTCAAACACTTAAACGCTCCTGACACTATACAAGCTATGTGTCCATATCCAATTTATAAATGTTATAAGAGCCAAAGTCCATGCTCTCTGAAGCGGCAAAACCTTAACATTTACATAGGTGGTTCCTCTTTATTTATGCTCATGCCAAACACTTTTTTAAAGAAATTAACCATTAAGAAGTTAACAACTTCATCCTCCTTTTCAGCAGGTTCCAAGCACATCCTTGGGATGATTTATAAAACATATGCTTCAGTCCTTTGAATGTTCAGCTTTCCTCATTGAACTCAGCTGCCAAGTTTCCTCAGCAGGGAGTTAGGTGTCCTAGCATTCAGCGACTTAGTTGGACTTAATCTCATCCCTTTAGCAAACTTTATAACTAAGTCTCTAGCTAGTCCATTCGTCAAGTGATCAACTAGGTTTTCTTGAGACCTCACAAACTCTATAGATACCACCCCATTCGTGATCAGTTCACGAATCATGCTATGCCTAACACCCAGGTTATTATCCCAAATATATAAGATCTAAACACAAATAAATAAGCTTACTAATAAGCCATAAACACATGAAATAAGCTAAGAGACTTATGAGAGAAAAGTAGAAAAGAAAAAGGAAGAATATTAGATTGAGAGGAAAGAGTGTGGAGTATTACAAGTAATGAGAAATGTAACCAACACCCTCTTCATATGTGGAGAGGGTCCTATTTATACCCTTAGCCTACTAGATGACGTATGGGCTTTCTACTTGGGGTCGGGCTTGGCTTATCTTGGGCTTTGAGCCCGTAACAAGGACAATATTAGCTTAACGTCCAAGCCTGTTAATCCCTACTAGCTAATTACATAACAACACTAATTATGACTAAGACGACCGATAACATTCTTGTTCGACTTATATAAAAAATAAAGCTAACAATCTCCCTCAATGTTAAGGTCTTTTTTGATCTCCCCAATGTTGACGTTTTTGATGAAGGTTATCTTGATTTGACTTTATCTTCCCCAATGTTGAAGATATGACGTTTGAGCTTTGCCTTCTTTGGTCTTGTCTTTGTCTTTTCTTGTTTGTAATGACTTTGTTTATTCATGCTTTAGACGACCGATGACATTTTTTCGGTGTCATTTATGTAATTATGATCTTGAGCCTTCATCTTTTGACTTTGAGTTCTTAAGATCTTTCATCTTGCATTATCTCCTTGACTTAAATCATCTTGATTTAACTTTCTTAATCATCTTGTGCTCTTGACCAACATACTCATACTTATTGCATTCTTGTTTGACTTATATGAACATAAGGCTAACAATCTCCCAAAAATACGATTCTTGATTTGACTTTGAAGATCTTTGAGGTAGTTTAGGATCAACACTCTTACTGCTAACTAATTGACTTTTAGAGCTCGAGTATGAGTATGTGATAATGAATCCGACTTCGCTGGTACATGGTTGCAACACCGACGTTTAAATCTGCATTTAAAATATTAGTGATAAACAATAGATATGGACGGAAGTGTCTTTGTCACTTCGTCGAATACGGTTACAATAACCACGGTTCCCCGTTAATCAGTATAAATACTACCTGTGATCAGATAGAATTCATATGAATCTTCTTGACAGGGTTTCGCAGTTGTACTAGCCATTCTCGTTACCGGAGTGTCTCAAAGCAGACAACACGGTAAGAGTGAATCAGATAGTTACTATCTTTCTGATTAAGTCTTCAATTCATTTACTGGACCAAATCGATATCCAGTTAGCACAAGCTTGATTCATATAGAATCTTGCAAGTCACCTACCGCAGAGCTGTTTGAGGTTGACTCTGGAAGGATTTCTATTCGTCACTGTGAATACTAAAGAGTATCACTTTAAATGTTCTGGCAAGATCTCAAGGATAATGCGTAGGTCTCTTTGATACCAAATGTTATATTAATGAATAACAATTTGTATTTTGACATTGTGTCCTAATGAGATTTATTTTGATCTCTCTTGGCTCTAGACTTAATTTGTGCACTTTGGTTTTAGTAATCGAAGGCTGGAGCTGACTGCCACCTATTCAATATCAACAATCTCGGAGTGAGATGTAAATAGATAACGTGTGTATCTCCATGATAAATAAGACAAGTATCTGTTGAGAGAAACTTGAATGGCTGAGAAGGGTTATGCATTGCATCACTGGGTCCATAACGGCTTTCTTCAATACCAACAATCATCTTTGTGATTTTGATAGATTATGTATTGACTCGGTTTCTGCCTAAGTTTTGTAGAGGGCTTCTTTCTTTAGACTCTTTATCCATACTCTTCTTTTTCATTCTTCAACCCCTTCAATGATTACCAAGACGTCATCACTAACACCTTGTTGTGATTGTTCCAGTGTTAGCTCAACCTTAGTTGGCATTATTCCCTTATTCTCATTAATTTCCAATCATACTTAAGGACTGCTATTTCTAACTATGGGTTATCCTTGGGTAGATCCCTCCGATTCTGGTTGGATCATAGGACTTATACCTAACCTTAACCACCTTATGACTTCATCGACATCATGAGTCAAATGGTTGTTGGGTAGAGAGATCGAACCATAAAACCTTTGATACATACATTTTGAAATACTCTCCCTACACATGTGCACCAAGATTCGAAATTGTTTAGCACATGAAGGAAATAGTTCCACTTAGAGTCTTAAAGATCACATTCTTCTATATCACATTTTCTCCTCTTATTTAAAATAATAAATCTTTTAGTATTTGAAATACCAATTGATTAAAATTTATGACATGAAAAATTTCACGGGGAGAAAAATTATACCATGATATTGCATGAATTTATTTTTCTGATAGCTCCCCTTCAACATAGTATGTGGGATACCACTAATTTTTAAAACATGACGTTACATGAAAAATATGATATGACACCACAAATATATTAAAGACGGAGTGAAATGCCTTAGAGAACAATATGTATTATTAATTGACATTATAATTCCCACATTTTAATTGCAATAAATGTTTTTGAATACATAAAATTGACATTTATGAGATGTACCTAAAAAAATTAAAGGCTTTGGTTTTAAAAGCTCCCCCTCAAAAATTCATTCACTTATGAAAATGATATTGCTGAGAAAAATTAATACCATAATTTTTTAAACTTATTCGAGGAAGGGTGTGTTGAACACACAATTTTAACAAATACCACTTATCATGGAAAGATACCACAAATTATATTGTCTACAATTTGAAATTGAAAAGTTCTTTTTGAAAAATTATGTTTAACGGTTTTTAAAACACATGATAGAAGATTCTCTTTTATTTGTAGAGTAAGTACACTAAAGCGTACACGCCCCTATTACATTCGGGTCCGAGTTATGCACTGAAATGTACATAAGTCATTATAAAAATTTAGAGAAAGTACATGGGGTTTTTGAAAAGCGTTTAAAGGACGTCTTGCTCGGATGGCACATCATTTACACACACCCGCTGTCAATGTTAATGGGGCGACATTTCTAGGTACGTAAAATGTTAAACGATTCCAAAATACATGTCGAGAAGATTATTTTTGATAGAATTTTCGTGTCTAGTTTTTTGGATTTAGATACGAAGTTATGTATTGATGTGAAGACATTTTCTATTTTAGGTATTTTCCTACACATACTCACATAGGTTTTTATATTTTTGTTAATTTCTCGTTTCACAGTAAAAATATTGTATACCATGAAAATCACGAAGAGTAAAAACAAAAATTCATACATAAGTTTGATAGCTTTTCCTATCTGGCCTGCAAGTTGAGGACAGATTTATGTATGCATGCTCGAGAGTTGACGTAGATGAAGTTGAATCTGGTTGTTGTTGACGTTTATCGGATGCATCAGCAGTAGTAACAACAGAAGACTTTGAAACAACTTGATTGTCTCCATTGAAATATTCGTCGAACTAAGGATCGAATAGACTTTCCAACTCTATCATTGACGTCATGATTATCATATCAGCTGCAGGAACTTCTGTTGATGTTGTGGTGCGAGGCTTGAACCGTTTGTTCAAACATCATTGCTATTTCATCATTTGTGAATCCACTATGACACTAGTTTCTGAGATATCATCTTTTTCAGCAACAATACTATGAGATTTTCCTGTTTGACATTAAATGAAGTACCTTCACTGAAATCAATTCTTTGTTTCTGCTGACTAGTGAGTGATGTACCTGCACTTAAATCCAGAGTTTGTTTGTATTCATGAATATTAAGGATATCTTCATTTGAACCATGTATGGGTTCTCTGTTATCCTTGCTTGTACAAGAAGCGAGTATCTTTCCCCTTGGAATCCACCTAAGACCAATAGTTTTGAAAATTCTACCCGTGGGTTTCTACCTAAGATCAGATCCAAGAGATGTTTCCACATACATATCGAAAGTATTATTAGGAGAAAATCTATGTCATGTGAAGATCTGCCTTACAGGTTTCTGATTATGACTTTTCTGTTTTACGGGTTTGTTACTATGTCTAGTCTTATTTGATTGAATCGTAGCACGAGAATTCACTTCTTTTAGGAATGTTGTTATACAAGCATCATGATTTGCATTAAAGACACACTTATGACATGTAGAACAAACAAAGTGTTTAGAATCTACTAAAGAACTAGAACTCTTAGAGTGATCTGCTTTGGGCACAACCATTATTGTTACGCAACTACTCTTAGATACAGGCAAACTCCTAGGTGTTTGATTATTGCTCCTATGTTTTGGTTTGCTACCTTTAGTAGTGGTTTGTGGACTAGCAATATGCATCACACTAGATTTTAAGTTCTTATTTCTTTCTTGTGTCTTTTTCTTACTCTTCTAGATAGTTGATTAATGAACCATGACATATAAAACTATAGCTGACATGTTCTTTAAACAAATAGTGTTGAGTTACAGGTCTTGAAATTGTAATTCACAACAACATAAAGGCAAACTGTGGTTTTGAACATTTGAGGCCTTTCAGAATTTAAACGCATTTGGTTGTCTAACAACTGATTGGTTTCTTAATGATTGTAAAACTAGTTTCCCCAAGGACTATCGGCAATTGGATAAATGATACTGGTATCCAAGAGTTTCACAATTTCTTTCTTAACAACTTCTTGCATATTTGGATTTAACCTTCTCTGTTTTTGGACAACTGGTTTTTTGTCATCCATAAGTTGTATTTTATGCTTACAGAAAGATGGGCAGATACCAGGAATATCTATAGTTTTCCAGGAAAATGCTTCTTTATGTCTTTTAATGACAGATACAAGTTTGCTTTTGTTTTGAGCAGAAAGTTAAGATGATATGATCACATGAAGAAAATATGGTTCTTCCAAAAATACATATTCCTAGTTATCAGGAAGAGGTTTGAGTTCGAGATTCGTAGGAGGTTCTTCGAAAGATGTTTTTATTTTATAATATGTGTTGATGGTTATTTTATCGAATGGTGGTTCTTCTGTGTCGGATTCAGAGTCATAATTTTCATCGACAATCATTGCTATGAATTTATCGAATTCAGAAAAGATTTATTCTTCAAGAATGGTTCCTTCGATGGAATGAAGGATTTTGCTTCTTTCGTCAAGAAGAGCGTCGAAATCTTCTTCTAAGATTTCATCGATACTGAAACAGGTGTCATCATTTGAATAAGAGTGTTTAATGGCAGAGTCGATATTAAAGATCATTCGTTCAGTCCCAACTCCAAGATTGAGTTATTTCTGTTTAACTCGAATCACTCCGTCAGTAGTGTGAAGAAACGGTCTTCCCAAGATGAGAGGAACGTTTGTTAGGAATTCAGTTTTTAATGAAGTGACGATCATTATCGATCTCGAGAACCTTTGTAATAGTTAGACAATTTTATGTATTACTTAGTAAGCTAATCGGGCCAAAGCATAGAAAGCCCATGGAAAGCCCGGTTTATCCTTTGTATAAAAGCTCTCTCCACACATGGAGAGGGTGTTGGTTGAATCATCTTACACACACAAAATAGTGTGTTTTTCATATGTTTCTCCCTTCCATCTCTCTCTCTAGCTTTCTCTCTTTAGTTCATATTTGTATGAAAATTAGGAACCTACCATTGGTATCAGAGCCAAGGTTTGATCTTGGGGCAATAAGTGATATTGTGGTTTTGTTGTGCTTATTGTGAGCTTATTTTGGGCTTATTAGATGGCTTAATTTCGTTTGGCTTATTTGTGGTTTATGAATTTATTAAATAGCTTAACACCTTCCTGGTTGCAATCGTGTTTAGCTTATTGGGCTTAATTTTTTCTTTCTTTTTCTTCTTCTTTTCGTGGGCCTATTTAAGGTTAGAAGACGTTTTATTGTGGTGGCTTATCTGTTGCGTGTAAACAACAAGTTTTTAATAATGTTTATTTTTTTATTAACAAAACCATAAAAGTGTTTCCATGTTTCTTTTTATTGTTAAATTTTATCTATTAAAGAGTAAAGAACATGTGTTTAATAATGTTTATGGCTTACTGTTGACCACTTTTATTTGAGCTTATTTGGTTTATGCATATTTCGTGGTTTGTTATGAGTTTTAGCTTATTCAAAAAAGATAACAAAACACTTGTTGCTTATTTGTTGTATTTATGGCATATTGGGCTATCAAAAAAGTATGTTCAAAGTTTTTTTTATATAGTTCGTGGCATAACAAATCTCATTTAATATCATTTGTAGCTTTTATATGTATTGTGGGATAACATCTTTCACATGGGCTATCACGGTTTCAGCTTATCTTTTTCTAGTTTTAGAAGCCTAGTTTTCGACCTAAAAACCTTCATTATCAACTTATTTTTGTAGCTTATTGTAGAGCTTATAAAAACGTGAGCTTATCTTGGTAGCTGTCGGTTTAAGCTTATTCTTTGAACACAATTCTTGCACTTTCCTTGTCAACGTGATAACAACTTTTTTGTTCGTAGCATATTTTCATGTAAAAGTGTTCGTGGCTTATTTCTTTGGCTTAACTACTACTTTTCATGCTTATTTGATTTTATGGGTTTGCTTATTCTTTTGTGGTCCATGGTTTGTGCACAAAGACAAAACAAAAGGAAACACAAATCCTAGTTTTTAGCTCAAACAAAAAGGACAGTTTTTGTTTGTTTGGCAAAAAGACAAGAACTAGTATGATAGCGGTTTGTGTAAGAAGAAAATCGTGGCTGTTTGTGACATAATTTCCATAGCGGTTTGGTATAGCGGTTTGCAGGTGGTAGCGGTTTATTCATTTTCTATGATTAATCTAAACGAAACTCTGCCCGTTTGAAAACTTGGCAGCGGTTTGGTGTTTTTAGTCATAGCGGTTTGCCAAAATTGGCAGTGGTTTGTTACATCAAGTTGATCAAAACTCTGCCGAAATTTCATCGTTTCTACAAAACATGCATTAAGAACAAAACCTATAACAAATTTAAGGTTAAACGATTAAGTTTCAAGTTGTTTCGGCTTTTTCGGTTTTGAGTTTCGGTTGATCGCGGGTCTTCTAACTTGTATCATATAACAATCAGCAATTTTCATAAATGTAAATATCCATCTATTAAGATAGATGATGTACAATCTATCAGTTATATATGAACTCACCTTTTT
>BQNB010151113.1:0-15941 GCA_026074375.1 Tanacetum coccineum
GAATGTTTAATGCTTGTTGTTGTTTAGTGATTTTAGGGGAAACGAGGTTTTTCTATAGACGCTTTGCAAGAATTCATCTCTTACATTTATCACTCAAAGAAGAAAGCAACGCTCAAAGGAGTCTTTTGTTTTAATTCTACTTTTATTCCAATTTATTTCAATAACTTAAATGTATAATAGGGACATTGTACAAACCAACTAGGAGATGGGAGTAGAATTACCACTTGACCTATATTTGCCTTTGATTTTCTAGTTTCTTTGAAAAATGGTGCCAATTTTAAAATTTTTGACATGTTTTTCTTACTAAACTAGAATGAATCTTTTCCAAGTACACTATTACCCCTAATTCAATTGGTAAGGTTAAACCTAATATTCCATTTCCATCTATTATACAAAAATCCACCAAAAATATGAGTGTGCCGGTAGTATTGTAGACTTTAGAACTTGGCCTGTACATCTTGTCAAGACCGAATTGGTTAGTTGGAATAAACGGTTCAAGAAGGCAACATCTTAGGAAATCACCCAAAAAGCCTATATGTGTGTGTGTTTATCGACTTGTCATACTGACTTGTCGACCTCCCCGTGTAAAACCCTTTGTTGCACTCAATATTAGTGCAAGATACCCCTAGATCACCTTGTTAAGCCAATCCCTGTTTAAACCCTATATGTTTCGTTAAACCATTTTGCCTTAGCCTACCCTATAGTCTTTATTTTCTTTGTGTTGAAATATCTGGCTACTTAAGTCCATGGTTTAGGGGAATGGGTTCGAAAATTTTATGCATTCGTGAAAGACCTATCAGTAATGATCTATAAAGACCCCCTGTATCATCACTTTCGATATTGTTCATCTCAAGTGGGGGGAGGGATGTACGTATTATATCAAATGCTGCAAGGGCAATAATAAAAAGATATAAACTCCTGTAGCATTTGCATGTTTAAAAAGAAAAGATGGTGCAACTATAAGCCATCTATGTGCTAAAAAAAATGTAAAGATGATGCAACTATAAGCCATCTTAGTGATTGTAAAGAATGGAGCTAGCAGCCCATTATTGAAGATCGGATTTTCAGACTTAGACTCTTGGACTTATGGATAGATAGTAGCTAGTTATGATAACCTTAGATTACTTTAGACTAGTTGTTTCGTGTTTTTATTTAACAACCATTATTGTGTATCTTGTGTCTTATCCTACCCTATATCGTTCTACATCCCGACCATTGGTTTTCCTCGAATAAGGGATTTGATTGCAATCATGTATGTCTATTCCATCGTTATGGATGTGTATATGTGATTTTGTCACCCTTGTTGGTGTTACGCTTTTGGAAAAGGACTGTAGGATGATTCACCCTTAAACCTGTTTGTTACCCATTTTGCATTTGAGACTGTTTGGACCCTAATTCTAGTTGGTGGAGACTTGTGTACTTTCCAAGCTTATGATAAAATACATGCTATGACTGTACAATTGAGTGATCACCCCAAAATGAAACACTTAGATTAGTAATAAGAGTTGAGTGTTTTCGATCCCCTTTTCGTTAAGTGTTCGGCTCTGATGTTTTCTAGCGTAAGTAACTTATAAAATTATTTCTTCAAGTTAAATTGAGGAAATATTTTTATGAATTATTCTAAACGGTTCTACTTGAGGGCAAGTAGAAGTCAAGTGGGGGGATAACATTAAATAGTTAATACATTTTAATATCAAATTCCCTATGAAAATGCTTATAAATATGTTATAAATGTCTGTAAACGTTACTTAATTGTTTATACTTAGTTTTCAGGGACCAAGTGAGCATTTAAGCAAAAGACGCGGGATTTGGACATAAAATGCGCTAAAGTAAAGAGTTCAAGGCTTGTTACGGCGTAACATCCCCAAAGGATTATGCCGTAAGATATTTTAAAGAACAAATGAGTCATCACAGCTTTTACGGCGTAAAGCCTCTCATACTTTACGCCGTAACATTCAAAATTCATAAAAGGTGATTTATCCGAGTCAGCGTTACGGCGTAACATAGGCGACAAGGTTACACCATAACATCAGTTTAGCCTAGAAGATTGGAAGCCTATGTAGCAAGGTTACGGCGTAACATCTCATAAGGGTTACGCCGTAACAGTTTCAAAAAGTATAAATAGAGCCCACATCCGGCTCATTCATCATCACTCACTTCAATAACTCACAACTCAGTCCTTAGGGGTAAACCAAGCCCCCAAGGTCCAAAGCATTTCACCTGAAGGTGCAAGGGAGAAGTCACTTTACTTAATTCTAGCATTTAATCGTTCATAACATTCACTGTAAGAACAATGATGATTCAATCCATGTTTACTTTCATTAATTCTTGCATTACTGTTACCATGAGCGGCTAAGCACTCTTAGTGCTGGCTTAACCATGTAATTGCTATTTATATTGTAACATCCGAGAATTTTCGAAATTTCGAATGACAATTTTTACCCTTTGACTTTTTGACTTTTGGTCTTTTATTGTCACATAAAAGCGATTACCGCGTAACCGGTAAAATTTTGGGAACATATTTTATGTAATAAATCATATTTATTATTACATCTCTCAAGGGAAAGTTATTTTTAACTTATTTGATTCGAACGGGGGATTCGGGATTGCAGGAATTATAGGGCAGACTAAAGATATCTATTCAGGTCTGTCGACTTTAGAAACCACTAATGAAACCATGGTGTAACATTGCATAGGAAAACATAGTTATAACGATAGTAATGAAATGGCTAGGCTAGTACGCCTTTCTCCCTGATTACTTCTCTCTCTTTTAATTTTCGCATATTTACTTTCCTGTTATTTTCAAAATCAACATCAAAACACTTTAAAAAACGTGACACTTAAAATTAAAACTAATTGACACTTAGCTCTTGGGATGACCTCGGATTTACCATCTCTACACTACTCACGATCGAGTTCTCTGCCCGTTAGTGCATTTGTTAGGTGAATCGAGTTTTACAAATTTAAAACTTGAATAAAATATATTTTAAAAGAAAATACACATTAAGATCTATAAGTCGGGACCTTAACAACTTGGTATCGGAGCAACAAGATATGGGTGACTCGATGCAACTCTTTCAACAACAATTTCAGGCTTTCATGAAGCGATACAACAAAGATCAGCAACGCATACAATCTCAGTTTGAAGAGATTAGGCAAGAAAACACTCATAATAGCGCCACACGTGAGCCTCGTGTCAATCGACTCAATGATGAGGTTTAATTTGGCGTGGAGGAGTGGAACACAAAATCGTCACTGCAAAATGGAGTTTCCATCAATTTGATGGTTCAAATGACCCTTTAACCATGGATGAGTAGTTTGAATTACAATTTAGGACACCATGGGGTGAGGAATGAAGAGAAGATGAGTATGGTGGCACCACATTTAAAGGACGATGCCTAATATTGGTTTTTAAAACCGGAGACGGATCACCCACATATGGTCTGGGAGGAGTTTAAGGACCATTGTTGCCAACGATTCGGTTCTTATGGCAGTCGTAGTAAGTTAGGAGAGTTGGTTAAATTCTGACAAACCGGATCTGTGGAAGAATACCAACGATAGTTTGAGAAATTAGTTGCGCGTACATATCATCTTCCACCAGAACAAGTAGAGATTTTTATCAACGGGTTGCAAGACTACATCACAGTGGAAGTCGAATTACAACGACCAAGATCTCACTTCTCACTCTTGATTTATGTACTTCGCTGTTTATATGACGGAACGATTAAACAATTGTTAACACAACAAGCTCAACGAGTTTATCTAAATCAGACTAATACGTCGTCATTCATACAGCGGCCGAGCCACCATGTCATTGCATCAAGTGTTTATCAAGGGCCAAAATAGCACAGCGGTGAGCGAAGAATCTCTGTTTTAACTGTGGCGAAGTTTATTTAGCGGGTCATCAATGCAATCAATCATTTTAAATTGGTATGGCAGATTCAGAAGATGATCAAGAACTACATATATAGCATGTTTAATGGTGTTTCTCAAGTGGTGGCTTACTCGAATCCTCTTTTCGCTTAAGGACAAGCTCATTGTAGGGGAGGGGAGTAATGTTATATCACTAAAGTTCAAGCATAATATAGCATACAATAAGCGACTTAGGTTTTACCTTCCATGTATCGGTTTCCTTAGAGTGTGTAATGCATATTATAGTGTAATAAGTTTATATAATCAAAAAAGAAACATGAAGTTGTCTTTACAGAAAATCATGGGATGTGTGTTGTAAGAGATCAAAGAGTTCTCTCTAATGAGGTCTCAAAATTTCATGAGCAAACCAAACAAAAGAGGCAGAACATCAAATAAACACTCAAAACCCTCATATGATTTTACCCTACAAAGACCTGTAACGAGATCCATAAGTCCGGACCTTAACATGAAACCATATGTTGCAGAAATAGAACGCGCTATTGGTGCTGGTATTTACAAAGACCGTGACATCAACCGGCAGCAGTTAATTACTTTTATTTATTTATCCAAATGTGTAAAAAATCGAAGTTTATCTGTTGTTGCTAACCAGTGAATTTGCAATTCCATAATACGTTTCTTCAGGGTTTTAGATCTTTTGTATGGACAGTGGTTTCATATCAGCTTAAAGACAGACTAAAATTGTCGCCCTCGGCTTCCCAGTTTATGACTTCAATGGCTTTCTTACCGTGGA
Source organism: Tanacetum coccineum (assembly GCA_026074375.1). Lineage (NCBI taxonomy): Eukaryota > Viridiplantae > Streptophyta > Magnoliopsida > Asterales > Asteraceae > Tanacetum > Tanacetum coccineum. The sequence goes on from BQNB010151113.1 coordinate 4,664, forward strand.
GCATAAAACCAATTTTTGGGTATTCATCTAACTTTCATAATAAAATAATATAGACATGGATTGAATATAGGTCTTGTTGTTTTTTAGCATACATAACAATTATAATCTAAACAAATCATCAAAGCACGTAATAGCGAAAGCGATAAACAATCTTTTAAATAAGATTCATATAATTAACGGGTTGGGTTAAACATGACCTTTGGATTCTCGCAGAGCACAAGAAATCGTTCTTGATTACCTTGGTTCTTGATCAAATCCCTAATTAGGGTTTATTGATTGGATCAATGATTAAACCTTTCCTTTTTGTTATTCGATACAAGATTTAATTATAGTGGATCATTAACCACGTTCGTGATAAATACGTTTTTAGAAACAAGTTAACCAAAAGACTAGTTTGAAAACAAGAAAACGTTTTTAGGTTTAAAGTCGATCGAACAAGAATCCCTTGGGGATGATTTTGGCCGATCGATCAACAAGGGAGAACAAAGAAAAATTTAGGGATCTTTTGTGTGTACAAAACTTATGTCTTATGATCCCTTAATTCCTGTGTTTATATAGCTAACCAAACATTAGAGCCAAGTAAAGTTCTATTAGGAAAAAGGAAACAAAATCTTTTCTTTTTCCCCTCTTGCCTATACTCGGCCCAATACCACCCTCATGGGGTGTTCCGGAACCTTCTTGACTTCTATTTACAAAGTTAGTCCTTCCCTTTATTCGTTAGTCATTTACCGTTAAATACTTAATGACGTTATTTAAGTTTTCGTGTATTTAATAAATATATTAACATTTAATTAATTATTATTCGTTAACTCTTTACGATTGTGTGCAATCCATGGTCTCGAGTTCGATTTAAACTTACGACTATTATTTTATCGTCCATAAACTAACAGCTCCCACTTGGACATATTTTAATAATGTGATCACATCGGTTAGCGTCTAGTTACACGCCGATGCCTCTAGTACGACTCGAGCAAGGTCTCCTAGACAAAACCTTTTAATGATTCATCATTATTATTATCATTTTGTTTCTAATACAATGTTAATAAGGATATGGATCTTAGTCATTCCTTAATTAACTGATTATGTTTCTCGTTTTATCTGATTGAGCAAGATTACCAAATCTTCTGAACGTATTCCAGAAAATCTTGGGTGTGGCCACACATACATCTTACCATTCCCGCGAGGGGCCCAGCTGTATTAAACTTCAAAACAAATTTGAAGGAAACAAATCCCTTATTGACTACAAGCAAAACTTATGAAATTTTGCAACACTTCTGAAAACATTCCGTATAACTACCAGTTACGTGTAGGTTAATTGCTTCACAAAAATTGCCTAGATCCATTGACTAGTTTTTCTTGGTATCTCAAGTTGAGATAAATAATTTTATGATTTACTTAATGACAAGATCCATATAAAGTACAATCATATAGTTGGGATAAGTCCTATATTCAATTCATTGAATATCATCTAAATTTGGCATGTAATCACATCAATATACTTTCAAGTATATCCGACCACAATTTAGATTTGTCTTAATTTAATAATATTCTCATATCATTAATTGACAACGGACATTTAGAATAATTCATTTATTCAAGGATTTAAAACATGTAAAATAGGATGCAAAATTAAATAACAAAAATAAACATAACCAATATTTTATTTCATCAAATAATAATGTTTACAATTATCCCTTTATCCAAAGAATAAACACAGGTATGCATGAAACTACTAGCTAATTGAAGTCCGATTCCATTGGCATGATCAGTAACCTTTCCTCTAGGTAAAGCCTTAGTGAAAGGATCAGCTAAGTTATCATTTGTGTGAACTTTTAATATTTTGATTTTACACTTCTCGAACTTGTTCTCGAACGAAGTGATATCTCAGTTAGATAAATGTCTGCCGCCTTTACATTATTTCTTGAATATGTGGCGTATATGATTGCAGCAGAATTGTCACAATACATATTAATAGGCTCTTTTATTGAAGGCAATCACTCCAAGATCTCCAAAATTTCCTAATCAAACGTAGCCTCCATTGCAGCTTCTGAAGCAGCATGTATTTAGCTTGTGTTGCGACATCGCTATCGTTGTCTGCTTCTTGCTTTCCAGTATAATGCTCCTCCATTGACGACAATGTGTTAAACCCGTCATAGACTTAGTATCATTTTATCCACATTCGCCAGGATGCATCAAAGAAATTAAGTTCGTATATGGTTTCCCCTCCATACAATAAAAACAGAAATACATATCTCTCGTATTCCTAAGATACTTCAGAATATGTTTAACAGCAACCCAGTGGAGCTTCCCTGGATTCTGTTGATATCGACTGACCAAGTTTTGAGCAAACGCCACATCTGGCCTTGTGCCATCTAACAGAATACATATTAAGATCCTTACTGCGAGCATAAGGTACTTTCTTCATGTAAGCCACCTCTTCAGGTGTTGAAGCACACATCTCATTACTTAATTCATGTTTGACTTCCATTGGCAAATAACCTTTATTAGCGTTAGTGATATTGAATTTCTTCATATTTGTCAATGTAAGCACTTTAACTAAGTCCAATTACAGCTTGATATATCTTCTATAGATTTATTCCCAGAATGTATGCAGCTTTTCTCCTTAATTACACTTCATAGAATAACTTTCCAAGATAATCCTTAACTTCCTTAAGTCTTGGAATGTTGTTTCCCATGATTAATATGTCATCAACATATAGGATCAAGAATACTACATTACTCCCACTAGCTTTGCGATATACACATGGCTCATCACGATTTTGAGTAAATCCAAACTTCTTGATTTCCTCATCAAATCGTTTATTCCATTGACGTGATGCTTGCTTCAACATAATAGATTCTTTGAAGTTTGCATACACGCTTTGGATATTTTGGATTAACATACCCTTCAGGTTGCTCCATATAGATGTCTTCATCTAAGCGACCATTCAAGAAGGCAGTTTTAACATCCATTTGCAAATTCATAAATCATAGTACGCTGCTATAGCTCATGAGAATCCTAATAGCAATGTCTGTATAGGAGGAGAAAATGTCTCATGTAGTCATATCATAGGTTTGAGTAGGACTTTTAGCTAACAGACGATGCTTTATAGGTTGTGTACTTGACATCCATGTCAGTCTTCTTCTGAATAGCCTCTTATCCTTACGTATTTTAGCTATTGGAGAAGGGTCTTGTTCAGTCCAGTTATTCATTATCTTTTTGGTGTTCTTTTCCTCATTCCATGCTCCTTGCCTTATTACTTATCAGGAGTCAAGCATGGAAGGCTTTATATTGTGTGGTTAGATTAAGAAATTAACATCATCTGATTTCCATGATTAGACATAGACGGTTGGGGTGCACGTTGGTTGTAATCCTTTCAGGACCTACGGACAGGAATTAATTACCGGTGTGGGGACCCAGGACTTTAGGTTCTACGGAATTTCGCTAGTGTTTTCAGAAGGTAATGTATCCATAATGATATCTCCAGTTATCATATTCTCTCCCACTGAATTCTTGAGGATATGAGGGGGGATCCTTTTTCAAGAAAATTCATACTAGCAAACAATTACCTGTTTTCAGGTGGAAATAATATAAGTTGTAACCCTTGTTTCCTTGGTTTCCAATAAGATCTACAATTAAAAGATCGACGTTGAGTGTATCAGCTGAGTCCCTTTCCACATTAGCCTCAACCCCAGGACCTTTTAAATAAGGACAATTTCAGTACATTGCCTTGCGATTTCATATGGGGTCTTTCAACCTTTTGTAGGAACCATAATTTAGAATACGAAACAGCAAAGGATTCTCAGGCATAATCCCAAAGGATAATGGTAGAGGTTTGTTTGGTAAATTAACTCATAGATCGTACCATAATCTTAATAATGTGCGATTTCTCCTTTCAGAATACACCATTTTGTTGATGGGTATATGAAGGAGTAATGATGATGTTACTATTCCATTCTTACCTAGTAATCCATAAATACTCTTTGGGGCTTCTTAAATATTCACCCCTCTATCGGATCGAAGAGCTTTATCTTCTTTCTAGTTGCAATTATACTTCTGATTTAAAATACCTTAAATGTGCAAAATACTCATGTTTTTGTTTTAAGCAAGTGTAAACATATCCATATCGACTGAAATCAGCAGTAAGGTTTAAGAAGTAGCTCGCACCTTCCTGACACATGCCCTAAATGGTCCACAAACATCGTATGTATTAAACCAAGTATATCTGGAGCCCTTCAATGTTAATTATTAAAAGTTTCTTTGTCATCTTCCCAAAAAATAAAGGATTAGCTTTTATTTTCATATGATCCATCATGAATACTTTCCAAAGTCCTTCAAGTTGAAGTTTTGCATGGAGTCTTGCCAATGAATGGGGAGGGGGGGGGGGGGGGGGGGGTGGGGGGGGGGGGGGGGTGGAGCAAGTCTATAGTGCAAAAGATCTAAGTAAGAATTCAAGTCAAACTTTCTCTTTTTTTTATTGCTAAAAATAGAATTATTATTAATACTGGAAACATTATCATTTCATGTCAATTTCAAACACATAATTCTAGTATTGCACATAAAATATAGAAAATACCATTTTTATAGAAAAGAAATTCCATTACTAGTAACAGTGTGAACAAATCCAAGATCCAACAAAACAAGAAAAAGGAAACAATTACTTCTAACAATAGAAGGTGCAAATGACAGTACCTAAAACAAGATGGTAAAACTAAATTAACACCTATGGGTTCAACAGCTGACTTGTGATCCATTTCCACATGGCAGATATTGCTCTCCATTGGTTAGCCTTCTTTTCACTCTAAATCCCTGCAGCGTATTACAAATGTGAATACCGCATCCAGTATCATATACCCAATAGAATTTAATTTGTGAGTTAGATTAAATAATTCAATCATAATATATGTTACCATGAAGTGCTAGCACACATGCTTCAAGCCTTCTTGTTATTATTTGTGCGCAACTCTGCGAGGTTAAGTGGCGAAGTTTTTTTTTAATCTTCCAGGACCAACTACGTCCTTGAAGTAGTTGACAAGCTTGTTCATTCTTTGGATTTTCCTTCTTCTGAGGAAGGTTTTGATTAGGTTTTGGGTGAATAAGCCTCAACGTGCTTTTTTATCAGATTTGCCTTTACTTTAACCTTTTTGTTCGACTTGCGGTTTTGGCCTTATTCAACCTACCCTTTTGATTAGAAAGTAACCTGAGGTGTAGGGGGCATGTCTTGTTTAACCCATTTTCATTGATCATGGAGATTTGAGTGTAGTTCTAGTTCGGGAGGAGACCCGCACACCCACACGTATCATATTAAAGTTTCTAACAATATCAAACAAAATCCTGTTAAAGGGACTGTTAAATAAGTAAAAGACATATCATTTTCATAGGGTTTTCCCAAGAGAGCTCTTGTTTGGTTATCCCTCTTGTTTTTAATTCTATATAAACAATTATAATCTTATACCAATATGCTAGGAAAATATTAAGGTTAGATCCTTAGAGAGAGGTAAGTAGAGGGAGAAAATCATGAATGTTAATATTAGTTAGAGGGATTATTGGAATGTTTTAATGTGTTTGCTGGGCATACAATTACACCTTCACCAGTGTGGTGGGTTGTGGTGTTTTTTTCCCGTGGACATTCGTGGGGGATACCCAGGGGATGGCGTTAGGGAGGGTGGGGCGTGATCACAGACATCTTAAATCTTTCTAAACTTGGGCTTTCACCCTTAACATGGACAACATTAGATTACAAACCAAGCCCGATGATACCCGACTAGCCTATTACATAACAAGACCTATTTGACTTAATGAGACCGATAACATTCTTGTTTGACTTAATATAATTAAGGCTAACAATCTCCCCCAATGTTGAGGTCTCTTTCTTCAAACTTCTTGTATCACGATGACATTGATATGACGTTTAACATTATTTTATTTTGCTTTGCCTTGTTATGTTCTTGTCTTGTTTGTAATGGCTTTGTTAATCCATGCTTTGTGATCTTGATTTTGAGCCTTTTTATTTTTGATTTAAATTCTTAGAGATCGTTATCTTGCATTCATCAATCCTTGACTTGAATCATCTTAATTTGACTTCCTTGATCAACTTGTGCTCTTGACCAACATGCTCATACTTGTTAATTATTGTATTGAATATGTGTTAGATGTCTAAACAATTCCCTAAATTGATGATTCTTTATTTGAATTTGAGGCTCTTTTGTTGGTGGGGAAGATTAGTATCAAACTATCTTGATGTTGATCGATTGACTTTGAAAAGTTGGAGTAAAGCATGTGGTTTATGAATCTGACTTTGCTGGTAATGAGCCTGCAACACGTCGTCTATCTGAATAAAACAGTTAGCAATAAAAGTTTGAATAGGCTTTGTCATTCATCTTGAGATCGGGTGCTCGCTAACTATCCACGCGCGCGCGCCATTTTTATAGTTATAAATACTAAACCTATGATCAGGTAGCCCCCCAGCAAAGTAATTAATCAAAAATAACTCTCCTGACTGGTTGTGTTCCAGCACACAAGCCGTCTTTATCCTGATCTTCTAAAACAAAGTATTTAGATGATCACTCATATGCTTGCTATTTTCACTATGTACCGACACTCTCAAAAGCAGACAACACCCGGTCAACTTAAGAGTGAATTTGATAATATCTACCCTATCTTTCTGGATTACGTAGTCCACATTCATTTTCTGGACCACTCTCTCTCTCATCGCGCGCATACCCCCCCTCACCCCCCCCCATGTTATTCAACAAGCTCTCCCCCCCCCTTCCCGCATTCATATAGATCTCTCGCAAACTCACTACCAAAGAGCTTGTTTGATGTTGGCTCAAGTAGGGATTTCCATATCTTTATGTGAATACTTAAGTAATCATAGATGTTCTGGCAGATCCTCAAGGATAATGCGTAGGATCTCTTTGTTATAGCATGTGGAACTTTATGGTGTTCAACAAGTTTGTACACTTTGACATTGTGTCCTAATGAGATTTTATTCTAGATCTCTTCTGGCTATAGGACTCGTATTTGTGCACTTTTGGTTTTAGTAATCTAATCGGGTAGGCTGGAGCAAAACTGACACCTATTTCAATATCAACAATTCTCGGAGTGAGATGGAGTATGTCAATATGATAACGTGTGTATCTACGTGACAAATTGAGACAAGGTGTTTTTTTTTTGGAGAGAAACCCGCAATGCTGGAAGGTTATGCAATTGATATCACTGGGTTTTAATATTCAACAATTCGTCATTGTGATTTTGATAGATTATGTATTGACCAGTTTTGCCTAAGGGTGTAAGGTGGATTCTTCATTTTCACCTTTTATCATAAAATTTCTTTTTCATTCTTCAAAACCCCTTCAATGCCTTACCAAGACTATTATTATAAACCTTGTTTTTGTGATTTTGTTCCAGTGTTAGTCAATCTTAGTCGGCATTTTTACTTTATTACATTCTTCTCCAATTTTTTATTTCATACATAAGGCTGCTATTTCTAACTATTATGGAGTTGTCATTGGGGTAGATCCCTCCGGTTCTAGTTGGATGTAGGTCTTATTCCTATCATAACCACATGATGTCTTTAGAAATCGTCGTGAAATAATTAATAGGTGTTTGGGTAGGAGATCGAACCATAATACCATTTTTGACATTGTAATTTTCAAATACTCAACCCTACACTTTTGCTCGAGTATTCGAAAAAATTGTTTAAGACATTGAAGGAAACGGAGTTGCATTAGAGTTTTATTGTTATCATTCGTGTTATTCACCTTATTTTTTATCAATTTTCTCCAGTATTTTAAATAATAAAACAATTAGTATTTGAAATACAATTGATTAAAATTTGACATGGAAAATTCCATGGGAGAAATTTTTATACACGATTCTGAATGAATTCAGATTGATAGCTCCCCTATCAATCAGGAATATGTGGGATTACAATTATTTTTTATTATTAAAAACTTGAACATTGGATTGAAAAATTGGATATGACACCACAAAATAGTTAAAAGGACGTGTGTGAGATGGCTCTTAGTGAACAGTGTATATTTATAATTGACATTATAGTTTCCACATTTTAATTTCACAGAATATGTTTGGTTACATATAAATCTGACATTTATAGTTGTATCAACACATTAAAAAGGCTTTTGTTTTAAAAAAGCTCTCCATATAAATTGATTCCATTAACTGACATTCTACGTACTATCAATTCTTTGTAATTATTTCAGACGGAGGGTTGTGTTGAAACAAACATTTTAACAAATACCACTTTTATGGGGTATATATACCAAAATATTCATACTTGTCGACAATTTGACATTTGAAATGTTCTTTTGAAAAATTTGTGTTTCAACGATTTTTAAAAACTTTGATAGAAGACTTCTCTTCTATTTTCTTTAGATGTTAGTGCATGATGAGTACACTTCCCTTAACATGTGTGGTTTCATCGCATGGGGTGTGTTGTGTTGGTTTGTGTGAATTTAGTGGGTTAGTTGGTTTTTATATTATATTTTTTTTTGGTTTGAAAAAAGCAAGAATAAAAAAATCAACTTTGATCTTTGTTTCGTGGTTAAAAGTGTTTTTAACTAGAATTGTACTTTTTGGGCTTAGTACAATTCTTTGTCATATTTATATGGTGGTTTAACATCATTTCGTAGCTTACAAGAAGTTTGAAGATTTTTTCTTGGCTGCGTTTTTTGCTATCTTAAGGGTGTTCGTACGTTGTACGTTTTGATTAGATCGTTGCGTTTTGTATAATATTGTTTTGCGTTTTGATTATGATATTGCGTTTTTGATGATATTCGTTGCGTTATGATCAGACTCGTTGTCGTTTTATAAATATTCGTTGCGTTTTGATCAGACTAGTTGCGTTTTGAAGACCATCACATTTGCATTTATAACGATGAAACTTCAGCCAATTAATTTCTTGATTGCAGTTTTTTTGACACAAGATCGTTGCGTTTTGACCAAGAATCGTTGCGTTTTGACCAAGAATCATTGCGTTTTACAAGGAAAGTGTTGGCGGGTTTTTTTGAACCAAGATTCGTTGAGTTTTGCTCAGATATTGCGTTTTTGATTAGATTAGTTGCGTTTTACTGAGACTCGTTGCGTTTTTTGAATCATATTTCGTTGCGTCTTGTCATACTCACTGCTTGTTTTTGGTCAAAAGTCATTGCGTTTTGCTATTGAGTTTCTATCTAAAAGTTGAGTTTTGACTATTGAGTTTTGTCCATGAAACCTATGTTTTGAAACCCTAATTTCTGAAAAAAAATTTGTCACTCTACGCGAAAGGTCGATCCGCGATCAAGTGGTATTTGACAGAATTTGGGATTCTATTAATCAACGGTTTTGAATCAAAACATAACATCAAGACAAACAAAATTCAAGGACTAATTACAAGGACTCTGGACTTTAATTTGGACTATAAGGACAATTTACTCAACACAACAAACCAAACAATAAATCCAACAATCAACTTAACTATACTTGAAATGTCAATTAATTTTTTTCACGGTTTCCTCTTGATTTTGTAATATTCCCGCGAAAGATTACGATTCTTTTTCATGGTTTTAATCAAAGTTTTGTAAACTTCCAGTGAAGTTAATTCATTTAAAACATACAATCAAACACTTTCATAACACTTAAGATCCGATATCATTTAAACATACATCATTATATGTCAAATTTAAAATCCAATTTGCAACTCAATCATAAATGCTCTTCATAATGTTCTATCTTGGATGCGGGTAGCAAAGGAATCGTCCCACCAATGTTACGCACGGGTAATTATGTTCAGTGGAAATCCAGGAATCAAGAGGATACATCGACACCAAACCTAACAATGAACTCATCCATTGTTGTCTCCAGAATCCACCTTACAAATTCAAATGGAATGAGAAGACAATTCCAGTTGCTGAAGGTAGTTCTGAAACAACTATAGAAGGGTACATGGAGAACTATAAGAATGTTTCACAAGACATACGGGATCAACTGAATGCTAAAGCTGAAGCCGTTCAGATCATTCTCACAGGGATAGATAACGATATCTACTCCATAGTTGATGCTTGTCCTAATGCATGTGAAATGTAGAAAGCCATTGAATGTTGAAACAAGGTGAATCAATCAATGTTTAAGATCTTAAAACCAATTTATATTGTGAATTTGCAAAATTCACATCACGGGATGGTAAATCACTTGAATCGTATTACTCAAGGTTTTATAAGATGATGAATGAGCTTGTTAGAAATCAGTGTGATGTTACAAATCATCAAGTGAATGTCCAGTTCTTACTTCAACTTCAACCAGAATGGCAAAGGTTTGTAACACTTGTTAAGCAGAGTCAAGAGCTGAAGAGTGTCTTATATTACAAACTTTATGACATACTGAAGCAACACCAGAATGAAGTCAACAAGATAAGAGCAGAAAGACTAGCACGTACTACTAATCCACTGGCACTTGTTGCTCAACAACAACCAGTTTACCATCCTACTCATAACAATCAATATTCCTCCACCAGATCACAAGAAGCTACTAGAAACTGAGGAAAAGCAATTGTCAACTCTTCTGCTCCTATTTATGATCAAGAACCTGCAAAGGTTACTGAAGATGATGAAATGACAAAGGAAAAGGAGATTGACAAACTCATGCCTTTAATTTCTCTATCATTCAAGAAAACCTACAAACCTACTAACAACAACCTTTAAACTTCATCAAACACCAGTAGAGCTAATCAAGATAATTCTCCAAGAATCAATAGAGGAACTGGGTATGAAAATCAGAGGGCAGTTAATGTTGTTGGGGCTAGGGAAAATATAGGTACTTTGGTAGTGCAAAAGTCTGGGATTCAGTGTTATAATTGCAAGGAATATGGGCATTTATCAAGGGAATGTTAGAAACTGAAACATGCAAAGGATACAGCTTATCACAAGGAAAATATGTTATTGTGTAAGCAATAGGAAGTTGGAGTTCAGTTAAATGCACAGCAAGCTGATTGGAAGGATGACACTGATGATGAGTCTGACGATCAAAAATTGGAAGCACATTATATGTACATGGCACAGATTCAAGAGGTTACTCCAGATCCAATTGACAATTCTGGACCAATCTTTGATGTTGAGCCATTGCATAAGGTACAAAACAATAATGACAACTATAATGTGTTTGCCATTGAAAATGAACATCCTGAGCAACCTGAATCTGTTAATGACATATATTTGGAGGAACAAGGTGACACCAATATCACTATTGATTCATTGGATATATGTTATGATAGAGATTAGG
>BQNB010151114.1:2596-15941 GCA_026074375.1 Tanacetum coccineum
GATATCTTACTCATGACATGGATCCAAAAGTAAATATTCGAAGGTTGGGGGTGTCCAATATGCATCCCTTGTGAATAACATGTGAGTTTGGTGGGAACAATCCACAGATTCAAAATGTATAACCAAACACTCACTTTGTCTTAATTTAACAATACTCCCATATTGTTAATTGATAATGGACAAATTTAGAATAATTATATTATTTAAGGATTAAACATGCAAATATAAAACATAGTAGTATAAATGAAAACGATCATACCAGGTATGTCCATTCATTATTTTATAACAACTGTTTTCAGTTTCATTATCCAAATACTAAAAACAGATATGCATAAGACTATTTAGTAAGTTGAAATCTAAGGTTTCCAACATTCTCAACTCTTTCTTTACAAGACAGCTAAATAGACATCTGAGTAAACTTTCCGAATACTTGTTTTAAATTCACAAATTGTGAAGGATTTAAATGATATGATGAGTGTCTTATCGTACCTGTGCATACTATTACAAGTGTCATAGTATGAAAATGTCACAGTACCTTTTATAGGGTATTTGAAGTCAACAACATACCTATCAGAGACAGTTATCTTTACAGTTTCTTAAAATGTAAAGTATTCTCATTCTTTAATGTGTATTGCAACAATGCTCTTAGCTGAGCATATCTAGTTAGCAGATTTATCATAAATGATGAAATCATACGTTAACTAGGATTGATTATCCTCTAGCATTAGTGTACACAAACAACACTATGCCATATATAATTCATAAACGTTTGTTTAACAGTTATCTAAATACTCAATTAGATACTGTTGTTGTTAGCTCATCTTGCTCTTGTGCAAAAGTAATAACCATCACCATACATAATATAATGTACATGATGAATCCTTAATCAAACACAAGGTTTCCATTCATGTATTAAATTATCTCAAGTGAAATATGTCCTTTAAGACTTGCTTTAATGATATATTGCATTGTGTTGGATTTAATCATCGCTTGTGTTTATTTTAATAAACATTTATTCCAAGGTCGTCTGTTTATTTCATAAATTCCAAAGTGAAGTTTCATTCCAAGTTTAAGGATTAACATCTAGCTTAGATGGAATGATACCTTCATTATGTTATACAACATACAAATTTAAGAAAACAAACATAGTGCTCCCACTTGATGTCAGGTGTACTCAGGAGTTAGCTTATTTTAATCAAAAATCATATTGCAACTAAACTTAAGATCTTAGCTCCTTGATGCATGATCTAATCCACAATTAGATTCTTTTATCTTGTATACTTTATAAAGATTATATAGATTCCTAACCCTTTTGATTACGCACCGTCCTCACACAGGTAATCATTAAGGAAAAAGTTATGAAACTTAATTGCCATATTCCATATTCAAAGAAACCTGTATGACAATTAATTATCTTTATATAATTAATGCGTATAGAAAGTAAGATTTAATCGCAGTCAATTGCTTGAGTAAGATTAAAACTCTTATCATCAGTCAGGCATTGATATGTATACAATTTTGCCCTTATGAGTCATTCTTGAAAAGGAACTCATTCTAGCCTCACAGTTTAACTGTTTGGAAAAAGATCAATTAAGCTTGAAGTAATGATTGTCTTTTAAAGACTGCATCTTATCATTCATAGTTCTAAGACATTCATTAAATTCAAGATGTGATAATGCATCTTATTAGTTAGCAGGTTTACTGTGAGCCTTTAACTAATATTCCTCAGCATTGATATTAAAATATCACTCCATTGATGAGGTATCCTTGCGAATTTATGAATGAGAGTTACATTATACTTTGGTTCAACATTTTCATGTTTAACCTTAGTATGACATCAGCAAGTGTATTAAGAAGGTTATGTATTTTTTTCTTGAACATTTTCAAGATCTATAGATACTCCCACTTACTTTGTAAGTAGAGAGAATTCTCTAAATACTAAGTATTTAAGCAATAATAGATTGTTTTTAATTGGGACTACAAAATACATTTTATAGTTCTCATCTCTAGCTTGTCAATAATATGCTTCATAAGATATTAACAAATTTTAGAACTTTAATCAAGACATAATCGGATTCATCCAAATCGATAAATAGATAATGTCTTGAACACCTTCTCGGTTGAAACCTATTAGGTGTATCCATGACACACGCAAATTTCTAACCTTGATAGATTTGGAGGTAGAGTGATGTGTCGTTGTGTGGTATATATTTTTATGATTCAAGTTTTAAAGTTATATTTTGCCGACTTAACCAAAAACAAACCTTTAAACAGGTAGTGTACCCGGGGTTCAGTGGTAGATTCGTGGTAAGTAGGGTGTCGAACACTTGATCCAGCGAGGTTAAATCTCTTAATTTATTAATATTTTGGTTATCTAATCTTAGGTTAATTCTAATCTAAGTCAAACCTATGCTAATCCTATGTTAGTTCTAATCCTAATTCTAACAGGTAAAAGGGGGGTTTTCAGCCTGAGAGACTGGGCAGGTTTGGGTGGTGACTACAATCAATTAAGATCTCTCTTTAACCCTTACGCAAACAAATTTAACAAAAGATAAATGAAGCGGTCAAGCACTTATGATAAAATATGTATTTGCCATTCATAATCTGATTGAAGTTGGTTTGTTTATGTGGTGCCAATGATTGCCTACCTCGAAAGGGCATATCTTCTAGACTTAGGCTCGGGCTTAATCCTAAGACCTAAAGGACATATTAATTCTATCACCAATTAATGCTCCGCATAAAGCATCATTATTTGTGATTAAATCTACACTTAGGATTAAAGCAAAATAGTGATCTTATTAAACCCTATCATAAAGAACTTTACCCACTTAGTGCCTATGGCAATTTATAATCTAGTAGTAACACTTGTTTCCAACTATCCAATGGAATCGAAACATTATTTGTTGAATTTCTAGATTTCACCTTTACTAGTCACATTGTTCAATAAATCCAAAGGCAGTTTCCATTAACTAGTTAAGCCAGAAGCGTATCCTTAGCACGATTTTAGAAGGACAATACTTGTGATCCTATGATTCTAGATGTATAAATTTCTATATGGAGAGCTATCCCAGCATCTAGATTATTTGGTCTGTATCACTAGATCCATTAATGTCTAGGGTCGCATACAAAGCACGTGTAATACAAGATAAATTAATAAACTTAAACCAAGCAATAACGATAAACTTCAAGAATTCAAGATATAAATACTCTAAACACAAACAGTTTGAATCTCATATTAATATTTGCTAACACCGAAGGTATTAGACTTCAAACATCGTAATTAATAAAGAGTAATTGTTTTACCAGGTAATACTAACCGAGGTTATTTGTTACGAATGATACCAAAAAACTGAAGATTACAAACCTATAAGAAATTACACGTTTGTCTTCTATGGATTGGTATGCGTTTTCTGCAAGGATCTTCTGCTTCTTTTTCTCCTTTAAAAATTGGATTTTGTGGCTTAGGTATCGAGGAATTGATTTAGCACACTTAAAACTCGTTTTTGAGTTTTGTATTTTTCAGGGTATGAGTCGAGTGTCGTTTATGGCGTTTCCAAGGTATTGTAATACGGTATTGGGGTTTCTTAGAGTTAGGGGACCAAAGTTTGATAATCTTTCTAGGCAATATTTCACATACCTATCAATCCAATACGACGGTATGGTCTTCATGGGGGATAACGCGTAGTTGAACTGTTTCCTTTGTGGTCTTTGGTGAGTGCAGGCACGGATACACCGTATCTTCCTTGATGGGTACGACGTATTGGTCTTTAGAATAGTAATCTTCAAAATATCTTCATTTAAGCTCCATAATGCACGCCTTTTACTAATATTCACCAAGTACTTTGTAATTACGTACAAATTCTCTATATTTAAAACGATTTATGTATCAATTCTTGCAATATTATACAAAATGGGTTAATTACATGGGATAAATGATGCTATAAAATGGACGTTATTTGATGTCATCAAATATCCCCCACTTGAATCCTACTTGTAAGTAGCCTTTAGAAGTTTATAAAAATGTATCCCTAAGGATATTTTCCGTTAAAGCATTTATTTGATCTATTACAAGTACACAACCAAACACCTCACGAAATAAGAAGATAAAAAAACACTCAAAGTCAACCAATCTAATCTATGTTGGGCTAACTTGTAACTAATTCGATCAATTGCTCGGTCGTGATGAAGTATTCTATCATTAGCTTGGCTTGGATACAACACTCAACGCCCTATAGCTAAGAAGTAACAAGTTTATTAAAGGTAAATATAGGTTTTGTATGTTAAGGCTTTGGTTGATTACTCAACTAATCGTTATGTTACCAATATTCTAGGAGGGCGACCCAAAAGACCAACATACACACCCGTTTAACGACGGGTGGGATAAACACTTGCTGACTGTCATCCCCACATCGAATACGCTAAAGAATAAGACTAGTTAGTAGAGTCAATATAAGGTTATGGATCTTTAACTTTCACCAATAGTTAAATAAACCATACAAGGCAGATAATAGATAAGACATGCATACATGACCGAGTAACGACGGAATAGACATGGCACGCTCGATCATATCCTTCATTTGCGGTGGGTAATAACCCATCGGGTTTAATGATTAGGAAAGGGAAGTAAATTAGTGTTAAATAAAAATTATGAAACAAATTTATTAAGTCTAAAATACAAGTTGCTAGACACTTTTTCCTGACTGTTACCATGATAAAGACACAACTATTTACAACGTCTTGATCATAGATCAAAAACAACAACCTAAGTTGACGTTTCCGTAACGGTCAACTTCCCAATCATCACATACTTTACATACTTTATAAGGAAAGTGGCGATATCTTCTACTTTATACAATACTCTACATTGTCGATTTGTATCAACGAATAATCGATCCTTCGTGTAATTCCTTCGGTAGCTGCGAAACGATTATCTTCAAACTTTCTTTCTCTTTTTTTGTTGTGATTTTTCTAGTTTTTTCGATTTTTTTTACTAACACTATACTACGAAAATCGGGTGTAGTATTCACATCTTCAACGATCATAATTACTTCCGGAATAAATTTTCCTTCTTGGTAATTCTTCATTCTTCGAACTGTACAATAATTTCTATGGTAGGTAATAAAATTACATAAATTCTTGTCTATAATATACATTTCCCATTTTGCGATGTGCAATCTCTTCTTACCGTTACCAAAGTAGACAGATTTTGACACAAGGGACTCGGGAAATACAAACTTTACACTTTAAGCAACTAGCAACTGTAAAATAAACTTAATCTAACAGGGCAGGCTAAGGTGTAAAGGTGTAACGAAACAAATAATTGGTGTAGATCCTAAAGGATTGGCTCTACGGGTTGTTCTAGGGGTATCTTACTCTTAAAGTGAGAGTAAACAAAGGGTTTATACGGGGGTTAACAAACCGGTGTAGTTAGTTAATAAGCAACATGTAAAGGCGATTTGGGTGTAATCCTAAAATTTACCAATTTAAACAAGTTACTCCATCTAAATCCATGGTACTTATCACTGCGGTCTCGAATAGATATAGCTAGCCAAGTTCTAAAGTCTACTACATCACCGACACACTCATATTTTGTGGAATTTGGGTAAACATTTGGAAACAGATAAGGTTAAATCCTCACAATATCTATCAAGGGTTATTGTGTGCGGGTTATGTAACATGTAATTTCACAAAAGTATGCTTGAAATTTTTTAAATTTGAGCATAATTTAAGCCTTTTATTGTGAAAATTTAGGACAAGTAAACATTCTAATTCCATCCCCCCACTTGAATTATACAACGTCCTCGTTGTATATGTAAAACATTAAATACGGGAATTTAAAAAGAATTAGAATGAGAAACTCCCCTGATATTTGCTCGGTAGATTCTCCAATTTGCGTTTATGAGCAAGATCGTGTGTTGAACAGCCGTCTTGAGGTTTCAAGACTCCAACACTTCAAGATTTCCAGATTTGTAAATTCTCCACCAATATTCGTCGATATTTCCTTCACGAGGTCCTGTGTAAAATATAGGAAAAACAGGTGCATTCCTATCTTGGTATCTACGGTTAATTTAAACTAAACTAAAACAAACTAAATACGGGTCAGACTGTGGATACGGCGTATCAAGTAGATGAATACGGCGTATTCGCAGAACTGACAATAATGTTTTTAAAGTGCATGAAAAATAAAGACTGATAACGTCCAGACATTCAATACGCCGTATGGTATGGGGCGGATAGGCCGTATTGAAGTCTGGGAAGACAAACTTGATAACAAAATTAAATAACATTCCTGGTTGTCTCCCGGGAAGCACTTTTGTTTACAGCGAAGTCTTTAAGTTAGACTTTTCTTCGGCTTCTCTTTTCTTCACGTTGCTCTAGTCACCATCCATCCTTCGTCCATAATCTGAAAGATTTCTTGGTAAGCTTGACACGCATCTCTTCTCGTCATAATAAGATCATCGTATTCGTCTTGTTTTACAGCAACATACTCTTCATCATCATTCAACGAATATTTAATCATCATATATTTCCTTATGTTGCATACCGATAGCTCATGAATTTCACATAATTCTTTATTCCCATTATCTTCATGATTAATTTCATAAGCATCATCATAGTTTATATATATGTTCTATTTTCTCTTGAGCTCGTAGCATGACTCATCATTGTTGATAACTCCATCCATGATAGCTTTGTTTCTTAAAGCTTCTTCTTTAAGTTCACAATCATCTAAAGCTTCATACCACTTGTAATCCTGATAATGGAGTTGGTTTTCAACAATGTAAGTTCCATGTAAATTTCCTCCATTACAGTAACCATCTTCTTTCCAGCTACACGTTGGCCATTCCAAACACCCAGTTTTATAGTTGAAAGGCTCGCAAGTATGTTTGACTGGTTTTGGCTCTGTCCAAACTCCAGTGTCAGTCTATGGTTTCTCATCAACCCATGGTACATCCTTATTCCATTCGTAGATCTAGTCATTTTTGTAGTCATCATAGGTCTTAAACCCCATAATATCCTTTGTAAGTAGGTCCGGATCTACCTTGAGAAGATAATTAAATTCGTTGAATGCTGAACAGATAGGTGTCTCATAGTCAACTATATTAGTGTCGATTCTAAACACTTCAGCAATTTCATCTTCATCATCGGAAGATTCCTCATCAGTAAGCTCAACTTCATCTTCAATAAATGTAACATCAGACGGATCATACCCCATATCATCATCAGTTTCATCCTCCAAATCATCATCCATTACAGAGTTACATGGGATGTTAGCAACTTTAACATTATATGTGAATAAATCATTATCCATCCCGCTTAATTGGCTGACTTCCATGTTGAAAATTTCAAGTGATGTGTTGCAAGTGAGCGAAACATCTTCGACCTTCACGTCCTTAATTTTCTCGAATTCTCCTTTGATAACCTTAGTCATTCTTACTGAAAAATATCCATAAAATTATCAGTAAAACCAGCGAAGAAAGGTATATATATAAAAAAATTGGGCTTAAAATTCGAGAATGGAAAAGAATTTTATCAGAAGATCGATACGCCGTATCTAATGGAAGTAGATACGCCGTATTAATCTATTGGTATGAATACGTTGTATTAAACAGAGAACTGGATACGCCGTATTCAGAGGGATTGGATACGCCGTATTCAACTGTCGACCAGAACAGTGTATTCAAGAAAAACAATTAAATACGCAAACAATTAAACACAAAAATATACAAGCAAACAATTAAAGACAAATATACAAAATATATAGAATATACAAAAATATACACTAATCTAAATTACACTAATCCTAAGGGTTAGATCTAACTAATGTTAAAAACTAAAATATCAAAAAAAAATCAAGATTAATTTTCACTCCCCGGAAACGGCGACAAAAACTTGATGTGTTGTAGTGTAGGGTTGTTTTTTTTATATGATTCAAGTTTTAAATTTATATTTTGCCGACTCAACCAAAAACAACACTTTAACGGGCAGTGTACCCGATCAGTAGTAGTTTCGTGGTAAGTAGGGTGTCGATCACTGAGAGCGAGGTTAAATCTATCAATTTAATTAATATCTTGGTTATCTAATCTATGTTAATTCTATTCTAATCCTATGTTAAACCTATGTCAGTCTAAATCCTAATTCTAATGGAAAAGGGGGGTTTTCAGCCTGAGAGACTGGCACGGTTTGGTTGGTGACTACAATCAATTCAAGAAACTGTTACCCACGCAAGCTAATTAACAAAAGATAAAAGAGCGGTCGAACCTTATATAAGAAAACTGTATTAACCATTATTAATCCGATTAGAACGTTGGTTTGTTTATTTAGTGCAATGATTTCTTCTCTCGAGGTGGCATATCATTCTTAAGACTTAGGCGTTACATCATCCTAAGACCTAGACACGTTAATTCTGTCACAATTAAAGCATCCGCATAAAGCATCCTTATTTGCTGATTATAATCTATCTTAGGGATTAAAGCAATGGTGATCTTGTTAAACCCTAGCTCATAGAGACTTTACCCACTTACCGCTTAATGGCAATCTATACACTAGTAGTCCACTTGTCCAACTATCCAATGGAATCAGAACGTTATTTGTTGAATTATCTAGGTCACCTGCTAGTCAACACGATCAATAAACCATTGGCAATATCCAATTAACTAGTTAAGCCCGAAGCGTATCCTAGACACAGACTTAGAAGGACAATATTTGTGTAACTATTATTCTAGGTGTATAAATTACTATATGGAGAGCTATCCCGGACTCTAGATCCGCTTGGTCCACTTAGCTAGATCCAGTTGAATGATAGGTCGCATACAAAAGCGCGTAAACAAGTATAAATTGATAAACATAAACAAGCATACAACGATAAATCAAGAAATCGATATAAACAAATACCAAACATTCAGATCTTCATAATAATGGCTAATACCCGAAGGTATTAGCCTTCAAACGTCATAATAAATACAAGAGTAATAATTTAGCCAAGGTAAACTAACCGAGTTAACGAATGATACCAAAAACTGAACGATTACTAAAGTATATGGAATTACACGATGTCTCCTATGGAATTGAATACGTTGCTCGACCTCTTCTGCTCTTTTTCTCCTCTGAAAATCGACTTTTGTGGTTTAGGTATCGAGAATATGATTTAGCACACTTAAAACTCGTTTTTGAGTTTTCTATTTATAATGTCTGGAAGTCGGTTCAATACGGCGTATCCAATGGGTTGGATACGGCGTATTGGGGATTTCTTGGAGTAGGGACCACGTTTGATATCTTCCAGAATATTATATTGATTCCATATCTTGGATACGGCGTATTGGTCTTCAAAATAGTAATCTTCAAAATATCTTCATTTAAGCTCCAGAATGCGCGCCTTTTGCTATGTTTCACCAATTACTCCATAATTACTGCAATTCTCAAATATAAACGATTAAGTAACAATTCTTTGCAATAACTATACAAAATGGGTTAATATCGTGGGATGAATGATGCTATAAAATAGACATTATTTGATGTCATCAGAGGTCAAACTGCGTAAGTTGACTAGGTCAAACTGCATGTGTTAACTAGTCAACTGCATAAGTTGACAAGTCTAACTGCATAAGTTAACAAGTCAAACTTCTCTTGAAATGTAGATAAACTGCATATGTTGACTAAGTCAAACTGCCCAATGGAGAGGTCAAACTGCGTAAGTTGACTAGGTCAAATCGTCTAAATGATAAGTCAAATTGCCTAAGTTGACTAGTCAAACTTTGATCAAATCACATGACTTAAAGCCAAATCGCATGTCTTAATCAAATCGCATGTGCCAAATCGCATGTTCTTATGCCAAATCGCAGGTCTAAGGTGCCAAATCACATGTTTTGCTGAAAAACTCCACACGAACTTTAACATTAAGAACATCAAAATTTGTGACTTTAATTTTTTTGAATGGAAAGCTTAAAAAGAGCCAAGAACACCCACGAATCAACCAAACACAAACACAAAACGCCCCTGGTTAGCTCTGATGCCACTTGTTAACATGTAATATTCACTAACTAAACGACGATCCGAAGGTCAAGGAGGAAAAAAAGGAAACTAGCCATTTATTAGATTTAGAGAGAGAAAGGTAAGATGTGTGTGTTTCTAGAGAGAGAAAGTGAAACACACACACTTATGAGATTACAAATGATTTCCTCACCCCTCCTTGGAAGTAAGGAGGGGATATATATAGCCTATGACATGCCTAACTTTCCTATATTAACTTTTTTAGTCCTTGCGTATCCGGATAATAATAAACTAATGTAATTCCGTATTAGTCGACATATTTTAAGGCTAACACATTTAGGGGTTCAATGCCTGATATACTATTGGTAATAGCAGTAGGTGTCAACACTGTAACTAGAAACTCATCATTAAGCTCATATAGGACTATAATTATTTCCACAATACAAATCATATAAAGACTAAATTAGTATCATAAAATAACCAACTATAAGGTAAAAGCTAGTTAGAGAAATTTAACCACAACACCATATTAGATTTACATTAGCAGTTGGACGTAATTGTTAACTTCTCATTGGTTCCATTAACAACACATTAATAACCACTCTATTAAAATCATGCAAATTTAATTAACAAATAATCACATTTGGGCAGATATATTAGTTAACTAAGTATATTATTTGCAAACACCGCTTAATGATTAAGATTACGGTCATCCTTTGAGCTTAACCCGTAACCTAAACTCATCAAAACGTAACTTGTTACAACTTTCATTCACTTAAGTGTTTCAATTAATTGCATCCTTTGGGTCTACAACCAACCTTAACAATCAAGTAGTCATAACACATGTAAACAAAATAATGAAAACATGTATACCATATTAAATTAAACATTATGGAACAATTCACTCTTGTTAATTCTAATCAAGAAAAACTGTTCTTTACTCCGAACATAAATATTTAAATTAGTTTTATTTATTTATGAGTTATAATGTGACCAAACTAACGTCACAAACTTAAAATAAAGATAGACTATAGCATAATTATATACAAATTTAGATGCAATTATAGTTATCACTGCCTTAGAATTAAAACATATATTATCATACACGTGAGATAGCAGTAAAACACGAACACAAGTATCATTAAAATCAAGTAATAATAAACAACAATTTACTTTTGAGTTACATACATGACAAAATATTTGTCAATACAAAACAGACAATTGGGCCGTATATGAGTTTGTAATAATAAATTATTATAACCATTATTAGGTGGCTATTTTGTAATGAGTAATCATCACATTGCCTATAAGAAAGAAAAAAGTGGGCATATGTGATTATGAGATGGTTTAGGAAAGAAGTGTTTGGAGTGTGTGAAGGAGATAATCATTTGTTGGGTAAGAAGGGTGAACAAATGATTAGGAAGGATGGGTTGTAGGATTATGTAGAAGAGGTGTGGGAGTTTGTAAGTCATCTTGTACATATGAGGAATACATGTGAGTTTGTAAAACATTTATAGGTAAGGAGATGAGAAAACTCAAAGTATGATTAATCTTTAAATACCACAAACTCAATTAGTCATTTAGACTTTAATCTATGATAATCAACAATGGATTTGATCACTAATCATCTTGATGCAAACAAGCTAAGTGCTTTGCATCTCATGTAAAGCATATCTTATATCGGGAAAGGATGTGTTTACGCAAAGTGACCTTTGACTTAGTTTGACCAAGAAGGGAGTAAAACCTGCTATGGGATTAGAAACAACGTAAATCCGGATTAATGTCAAATGAATACTTTAATTTAATGGTATGTTAAAAACATGATCATACTAGGTTTAAAAAGAAGTTTCGACCTTGGTTAGAGGCGTTTGATAAAGTATTTGAGTTGGCGTTTTGTTGGAAAATGGGATAATTCGTTTTTGCTCCTCTCTAAGTCTATACCTCATTTGAGTGGTCCTAAATGCTCAAATATCATATACATATATTTATTGAAGTTTTCACATGTGTCGGGTAAGAGGAAAGCTGACAAAAGCAAATCCGTAAAAACGAAATTCGCAGATGGCACACTGGCCACGTGCTGACGTGTAACCAGCGCGCCAGAGGCAAATATCCAGTTTTACGGATTTTGGCTAATGTTTGTTATTTTACATTTAGTGAACATTTATTTGTCATCGTTAAAACATAAAGGAGATTCTATCCAATGTTGCACCAACAACCCTAATTGATCTTCGAGATCAAAGGGTGCGATTAAGGTTTCGGTAGAAATCCTAATTGATCGTGTAATAGAGATCGAACCAAGGGTTCAAACCCTTGGGGTTTTCGTCAAATTGGGAGTCGACTTCGGGTCGATAGAGGGTTTCAACCAAAAGGGTTTCAGAACCCTTTTGGTGCTTGTCGTCTGATCGCGAAGAGAGGGAGAGAGGGGAGAGTGATTTAGGGTTTGAGGAGTTGATTGTGAGATGTATTTCTTCTAAAACCTTTGTATCTATAGGTTTAAGAGGAGGTTAGAATACTTTTAGAACAAGTATTGGAGTTTTACAAAAGTCAAACTCCTTCCTTCTTAGGAGTTTCGGTCGATCGACCCAAACACCCTTCAGAGTTGTTTGCTTGGTTTTTTGTCGTATACACCTCTAATATTTATATAGGATAGATGTTAAACTTTGTGTAATTACCATCTACCCTTTAATGAAAATAAATCTGTATTTTCATTTTTTTCGTCCATCTACTTTTATTCCATAACTCTCATTTATGCTTACATTGTCATGTTTAGTGTGCATTAGTGTGACCCTTCGGCATTTCTGTGAAGGCTAGTGGTAAAAGCCGTTGTTTGATTGCACATAGTCCTTTCACTTACTATGGATGAGTTAGCATGGCGACCTTAACTTGCTTCACTAGAAACGAAATGCCTGGGCATACTAGAATGTGAAGAGTAATTTTGAAAAGCCGAGAACAAAGATCCGTTTGAGGTTCCAACAAACGTGAAAGCACTCGAAGGAAAGAGGCATATTTAATAAAATCTAGCAAAACATATCATTTTTAATAAAATTTACGAAAATGGACACGATCTCATGAAGTTGAGAAAACTGTATTTGCAGCCAACTATTTTTAGTAACTATTTATATAAAACACTTATAGATTTTGTTATGTGGTGATCTGAAAGTGATGTTTGGACCTAATGTAGAATGTGAAGTATGGAGAAATCTACAAGGATACAATATGACAGTTTAGAAGCTATCTTCATGCTGGTAGAGAAAAAGTATCCACTCACACCTGCAACAATAAAAAAAATGCTCAACAAGAAGCTTCAAACTGACCATTGGAATGAGATGTGCTATCAACTTCTTAAGCTCATGAC
>BQNB010151116.1:1710-15941 GCA_026074375.1 Tanacetum coccineum
CTGTTGCTTTGTCACACTTGTGATGATCTGTGTAAGTATTTCCTAAGTCATGAACGAATTACACGAACCCATCGTCTATTTAATATCCCATTAAGGCAACGCACAAGTAAGGTAGTATGAAGACTATTACAAGGCCCCTAAGAGTATATTAAATGCATGTGAAATATCTTAAGAGGGATCAACCTATAAGGGGTAAGGTAGTATGAAGACTGTTACTGATGGTATCCTTTCTACACACTCGCGTTTCCTTAGACGTCTATACCAATTTAGTATCTTATGGCTAGTTTTCTTAAGCCTAACGCGCACATTCATCAACAAGAAGCAACATCAAAAGGATCTACAACCTAAGTTTCATGTAATCATAAGTAAATACAAAGAAGGGTTTAGCCAAGCATGTTATAAAGAAAGAAAGAACATAGATCAATCAAACAACACATAGACATATTGAATGATTAATGATAAACAATCTTACTTGATTAAAACATGGATTGAAGGTAGTTACAATAGGGTTTTGAGGCCCTAAAATGACCTAAAAAGCTGCTAGAATGATTAGGGTTCATACCGTAAAAGTTATATAAAGTTACACACTTAAAACCCTAAAATCGGTTTTGTATTTATAAATAAAATGACGTGACGGCGTCGCTTTGGAGTCCTGACGCCGTCGCCACGTAGATGATTCTAGATCCTCTTTAATTCGGCTACGTCTTGACGTCATCGCGAGATTTCTGATGCCATCACCATTCAGATCCTGATGCCGTCACTTTGTGATGGCGACGCCGTCTTCACGCTCTGTGTGCATAATTCTTCATGATTCTTGGTGTAGAGTCGTAATCTTGTCTGTTTCTTCTCTAAATGAGCCCAAGTTACGTGTATTCCCTCCAAATGCCATCCAAGTGCTAAAAATACAAAAACAAATGATTAAGCACATAATCTGGGC
Source organism: Tanacetum coccineum (assembly GCA_026074375.1). NCBI lineage: Eukaryota > Viridiplantae > Streptophyta > Magnoliopsida > Asterales > Asteraceae > Tanacetum > Tanacetum coccineum. Next base: position 2,648 of record BQNB010151116.1, read on the forward strand.
ATATTTGCATGATTTAAGGGGTTAAATGACCCTAAAATAGTGTATAAAATGACACCTCATCACCCCTCTTTTTGTTTTTTATGTGCTTATGTGTTATTATTCATTGTGACTTGCTATAAATATATGCAAATGCTTTTTGAAAACATAAATGGACTAATACTTATAGAGTAACTTGATTTAATTTGTTTGTAAATACACACATATTATTAATTCATTGTGACATGCTATGTGTTATTTGTAAAAATCGTTTTTTGACAAATTAATACGGACATTAAACTATGAATCTTATTTTATTATAACTTGGTTGTTTTTGCGAAGTCTTATGAGTCACTTGGGTGTGATTTTCTATAATTTTAGGGCTCATACCTCAACCTCCCACGACGAGACTTGCAAAATAGATCAATTTATAATTCATTTAAAACTATAAACTTTTGTGAATTATCGTATGATGAATTGCTACTGTACTATGACTTGTAAGGCGTATCGCATATGTATGGATTCATGCAAGGACATGGCTTTAGTGATCTTCTAAGGTTTAATTGACCTTTAGTCTTTTGTCGCGCCACATCATGTTTTGACATATGAGGAAATTATTGGAAGAACGTGTGTCTTCGAACACATGCAGGAGTACAATATAGGGTTTGGTCAATTTTTAAATCTCTCCTGCGATATTAGCACACCTATATAAGTTAACAAAACTGTTTTTTTAACTTGTGTTACATTGATGCTTTCATGCTTATTTGTACACCTTTTGACACATGTTTTATAAAACTTATGTGCATTCCCTATGTGAAATTTTAAGTCTATGTCAACAATCTAAGAACACTTACATTTGGTTTTATCACTTTGGTTAGACCTTATGGTATTTCCAACCCAAGGCAATTTTTTTCATAGGTCATATCTATGTCAATTTTTGCATGTTCTTACTTTGGTGGACTTAAATCGGGTATGCTTGGTCAGACCTTGGACCCGAGGTATAAGATGAGACAAAACATGTACATGACATTACTATATGTGTTACTATGTCACGTGTCTCATAAACCTAAGAGTTACATTTTAATGTAATTAACGCACGCCACTTACCTCTTGCCCTATTTGTTTACTAATAAATGGGAGTTCAAGTTGAATCTTAGTCTTTTAGTAAATTAATTTTTTTATTTAAAACAATGGGTAGTTAATTTCTAAAAGAATTAATTATCAAAAATAATAAAATTAAACTTTCTATGTTCTGATTAATTGTGTTATTTTAACACAATTCGTAAATAAAAGTTTGTTTTTCTTAAAAAGACAAACCTAGTCTCCTTTCCTTGTAAGAAAGAGAGAGACTTACTCCTATCTCTTCTCTTTGCTTGACGAAGTATGAGTTAGTGAGAGGAAATCTCAATAGACCGCAACGAGTAAGAAAATTACTAGCTTGTCTTCTAGGTATTTTTCTTAGACTCATATTATCCCTTAAAGTGCTAAATACCCTTGTGGCTATGTAGACCGATAAAGGAGGAATTGCATGCTAATATTCAAGTTAAATGAAAGAATGAATGGCTAGTCCCTCATCTACATAAGTAGAAATTCATATAACTCTATTCAATACCTATGTACATTGCTACTTGTAGGCATTCTAAGAGAGTAGGAAAGTAAATAAATCACTATTTACTTTCTGCTGGTAATGTAACACTTACAATGTTGACAAATCCAGTAGGAGCTTTATGTTTTACTACTGAAAAGACATTCATGTAATGTGCCTGATTCAGTGGGAGCTACAAGCTTTATTTCCTTTTTAGTTATCCATAGTATTTCTAGCTTGTCTTGAAATAATCCATTACTTTCCCAATATGAACAACCATAGTTTTAAGAATCACTGGATCTTATTTTATATGATAACATGTTACCTTTCTGATGTTACTTCTCAAAATGTTATCTATAGAATAATAATTCACAATTTCTTATTAAAAAATGTGGTTCTAAATCTACTTCTAATATCTATGACACTATCATATTGTTTATACAATCAAGTACATGTCGTACTGTTTGTCTACATTAAATAATGTTGTGCCGCACACAAGTGGGAGAAATCTTAAGTGTGTGTAAAGAACAACATATAACAATATGATTATTGATTTCTCTTGACCGCAAGTTAAGGAAGCTAATAATTCTACTAAGACGCATTTAAACACACTAGGTGTTTGTTGCCCTATTACGTTTAAATGTCAAGATATAATGTAAAGCTACTTCAGCACATTGACCACATATTTTAGTCAATATAAATATGGTTAAATTATAAAATCATATTTATGAAGTATGAAATTAACTTGAAATTACTATTAAACTCAAGAGTATGCATTCGTAATTACTTTAGTTAGTATAATTATGTTTTCTTGTTAAGACATAAATATGGAGTCCTTGGATTTATCAATGACTTAACAACATAAAGTAAGTAGTAAACTTGTTATGTCTTCTTGTTAGGACATAAACATGAAGTCCTTGAATTATTAATGACTTATAACGTATACTTGACATGTTTTGTTTTCTTTAAACACATGAACATAGAGTTCTTGAATAATTCAAAGAAAATACGTTATAGCATGCACTTGATTTTAAAATACTGTGTATTCAATTTGGCTTAACCCCATTGGTAACTATTTGACCTAAATAGAATTAAGTTATCTAAGAAATTATGATGTAGTCTCACAATCCCAATACTCATAGAATACCACATTATTATGGTATGTCTAATGTGTTGAAACAAATGATATTTATATTATTTTAATTATGATAACTTTAATTGCTCTACCTCTAATATCTATCAAGGTTAGAAAATTATGTGTGTCATGTATACGCCTAATATGTTTCCAACCAAGAAGGTATTTAAGACATTATCTATTTATGGATTAGGATGAACCCATTATGTCTTGCTTAAAGTTCTAAAATTTGTTAATATCTTATGAAGCATATCATTAACAAGCTAGAGATGAGAATTGTAAAATGTTTTTTGTATGTCCTAATTAAGAACAATTTATTATTGCTTAAATACTTTTTATTTTGATAATTATCTCTACTTACAAAAGTAAGTGGGAGTATATATAGATCTTGAAGACATTAAAGAACAATATACATAACCTTCTTAATTCACTAGATGATGTGATACTAAGGCTAAACATGTAAATGTTGAACTGAAGTATAATGTAACTCTCATTCATAAATCCGCAAGGATACCTCCTCACTTGAGTGATATTTTTAATACCAATGTTGAGGGATATATGCTAGAGGAACATAGCAAACCTGCTAACTACTAAGATACATTATCACAAATTAAATCTGATATATGTATTAGAACTATGAATGATAAGATGCAGTCCTTAAAGGACAATAATTGTTTTGAGCTTGATTGATCTTTTACCAAATAGTTAAACTGTGAGGTTAGAATGAGTTTCTTTTAAAGAAAGACTCATAAGGACAAAATTGTATACATATTAATGCATGCCTTTTGATAAGAGTTTTTAATAATACTCAATCAATTGACTATGATTAAATCTTAATTTTTACACGCATTAATTATATAAAGATGATTAATTTTCCTACTAGTTTTCATGAATATAAAATATGGCAATTAGGTTTCATAACTATTTTCTAAATGATTACATTTGCGAGGACGGTGCGTAATCAAAAGGGTTATGAATCCATATAATTTTTAAAAAGTATATAAGATAAAAGAATCCAAGTGTTTTCATTCATCTAGGAGCTAAAATATTAAGTTTAATTATAATTTGATTTTGATTAAAATAAGATACCTACAACTGACATTAAGTGGGAGCACTATGTTTGTTTTCTTAAATTCATATGTTGTGTAACACATTGAAAGCATCATTCCATCTAAAGTTAGATGTTAATTTCTTAAGATTGGCATGAAACTTCACTTTGGGAATTTAGAAAATATAGCTAGTAACTTTAGAAAAAATGTTTATTAAAATAAACATATGTGGTGATTAACTCGAACACAATGCAATATATCATTAAAGCAAGTCTTAAAGGATATATTTCACTTGAGATAATTTAATACATGGATGGAAACCTTGTGTTTTACTAAGGATTAATCATGTACATTATATTTTGTATAGGAATGGTTGTTAATTTTCCACGAGAGCAAGATGAGCTGACAACAATAATATCTAATTGAGAGTATTTAGATGACTATTAAAACAAACTTTTATGAATTATATAAGGCATAGTGTTGTTTTTGTATACTATTGCTAGATGATACTCGATCCTAGTTAAAGTAGGATTTCATCATTTATGATAAATCTGCTGACTAGATATGCTCAGCTAAGAGCATTGTTGCAATACACAATAAGGAATAACAATACTTTACACTTGGAGAAATTGTAAAAATGACTATCTCAGATAGGTATGTTGCTGGCTAAAAATACCCTGTGACATTTCCATACTATGACACTTGTAATAGTATGCACATGTACAATAAAATATTCATATAATTATTCAAATCCTTTACAATTTGTAAATTTAAAACAAGTATTCAGAAAGTTTACTCAGATGAATATTTAGCTGCCTTGTACAGAAAGAGTTAAGAATGTTGGAAACATTAGATTTCAACTTACTAAGTTGTCTTATTCATATCGGTTTTTAGTATTTGGATAATGAAGCTGAAAGCAGTTGTATTAAAATAATGAACTGACATACCTTGTATGATCATTTTCATTTATACTACTGCGTTCTATATTTACATATTTAATCCCTAAATAATTTAATTATTCTAAATTTGTCCATTGTCAATTAACAATATGAGAATATTGTTAAATTAAGGCAAATGTGAGTGTTTGGTTATACATTTTGAATCTATAGATTGTTCCCGCCAAACTCATATGTTATTCGTAGGGTATGCATATTAGACTTCCCCAACTTTTGAATATTTACTTTTGGATCCTTGTCATGAGTAAGATATTAAAAATGGCTGTATTAATCATCGTTAAACTTGATATACAAGTTAATCTTGCATGTGTGGATATCACTTTTTAATTATAAGTCAAACGCTATCTTGAATAAGGTAGTTATAAATGCTATTTTAGAAGTGATGTGAAGCAGCATCCATGACACTTGTAGTCAATATAGAATTTGTTCCTCCAATTGATTAAATTGTAGTATGATACCATTGGTGCCTCTCTAGAATTAATCAGATAATTGTGTGGCCAGACCCAAAGGGTAATTCAAGATGATTCTTGATTACATTTGGTATATCTGAATTAATATCTATAACGAGAAACTAAATGTTAAACTATGAATGAGTTAGGATCCATATCCATGGTTTGTATCTATAACAAAGGGATGCTAATATCTATAAACCATTATACTGGGATGTTTCTTGAAACTATAACCCCGATATATCTGGGAGCAATAGAGTGTTGCTAGACGCTTTCGATCGTTAGTATAAATTTATGTACTACGCTAACTCCCAAGTGGGAGCTGTTGGTTTGTGGTCGTTACATGTAATGGTTATACAGCTAGAAATACGTGAGCCCATCAGAGTCACACACAAATACATGAAGAGTAGGTTTTTTGTATATTTAATATATGTAACTTGTTTATATTTATTAAATATATAATATGTTTCACGATATATATTTAACAACCGCCAGTGATTGTTAGACGCAATAACTAACAAATATATATTAAATACTAAAGAGAAGGGGTTAAGTGTCAAAAACAAAAACCCTTGTCCTCATCCTCAAAGTGGCAGATTTTAGAAGGAATTAGAAGGAGGGTTTTACATCAAGTGTGAGAAATGTTGGATTGGACAAGACTTTGAGATTACCTACAAGACTTAGATATTATCTAAATCTACTAGAATTAGGGTTAGAAGGCTATATAAACATTGTAGAATATTAATCCCACATAACTACACTTACACGAATGGACTAGAGAGAAAGAAAGAGTAGAAGGTTTTCTAGAGAGAGAAACAAGGAAATGTATTATGATTGAATGAAAACCAACACCCTCTCCATTTGTGGAGAGGGTATATATACGTGTACAATAGGCCAGACAACTATAGGCTTTCCATAGTTGACCCGGTTAGCTTACTTGTTTTACTATTTAACTAACTACGAGCTACGTATTGGTAGTGACCAAAACTTTTTTGAATTTCTAACTATATCCCCCTAAGGGAGGTCACTCCAATTTACAATAATCTTAATCTTATCATTCTCTGAATGTCTTTAGTCTTGCTCGTACTCTTGATTCTTCATCCTTTATCTTGTGATTTGATTTAGTGATCTTGGAACTTGTTCCTTTATACTTTATGGCTTGTGATCTTGAGCTTCTTTGACATCATTAGTCATACATCATCTCTTTCATCATCCTGTAATCTATTGCCTTCTTTTAAACTTGTGACTTATGGACCACACGCTCATACCTTCCTTCATCTTGAAAGATATCAAGCAATCTCCCTTGGAATACTTCATCTTCATCTTGAAAGATATCAAACAATCTCTCTTGAAAGAATAAAAGTCCTAAATGCATCATAGATAGTAAACACCTACAAATGTTTTGTGAATGTTTAGTTTACTGGGTAATACATATAGGTGTTATACTTTTCAACTCATCTTTAATTATCATTTTTTATTGCCACCCGCGAAATCCATGGGTCTATAGTCTAGTATATATATACTTACCTTCTTTTGCGAATATTTTATGATTGTTTTAAAAAAAATTATTTATATAGATACTAGGACTTTTCTCAAGACATTATGAACGACACGATGGTCTTTAAATCTTTTATGATTTCACATAATACCGTATTGTAACAATGAAACATGTCATAGTATGCTAATCCCACAAGTATCTTTATCATTCAACTTTGAGTTTAAGCACCCGTCCCATACTATTGAAACATGACTTTGACCTGTCACCTAGCAACATTTCATCTTTGGGGCATTACTTTTAGAACTAAACTAAATTTATGTTTTCTGATTTTGAAGAAAATGCCACCAAAGAGAACCACCACAACAACCCCCACCCCTATGACTAATGCGGCTATTAAGCAATTGATAGCCTTAGTAGTTGCTAATGCATTGACAGAAATTGAAGCAAACATAACCACTAGAAATGGTGATAACAGCCATGATTCGGGAACTGGTAGCAAAAGGACAGAGCGAGCTGATCATGAGTGCACTTATAGTGACTTCCTCAAATGCCAACCCCTAAATTTCAAGGGTACTGAAGGAGTCGTTGGTCTGACTCAGTGGTTCGAGAAAATGGAATCTATTTTCTATATAAGCAACTGCACAGCCGCATGTCAAAACAAATTTGCTACATGTACTCTTCAAGGAAATGCTTTAACATGGTAGAACTCCTATGTTAGGACTCTTAGTCATGAGGTTGCATATGAATTCACATGGAAAACATTGAAGAAGATTATGACTGACAAATATAGCCCAAGAGGAGAAATCAAGAAGCTATAAATTAAACTGTGGAACTTGAAGGTCAAAGGTACTGATGTGTTGAGCTATAACCAATATTTCCAAGAGTTGGCACTGATGTCCGGGAGAATGTTTCCTAAAGAATATGACGAAGTCAAGAAGTATGTCGGTGGACTTCTCGACATGATCCAGGGAAGTGTAACGGCATCCAAGCCAAAAACAATACAAGATGCAAATGAGTTTGCTACTGAATTGATGGATCAAAAGATCCGTACATTTACTAAAAGACAAGATAAGAATAAAAGGATACTTAACAATGAAAACCAAGCTCAACAACAACCTCCCAAGAAGCAAAATGGGGCAAGGGCTTATTCTACTGGGTCTAGTAAGAAGATTGAGTATGCTGGGACTCTACCATTGTACAACAAGTGCAAATTTCACCATAATGGCCCGTGCACTATAAAGTGCGCAAACTGCAAAAGGGTCGGTCATTTGCCCCGAGACTAATGGAGTTAAGTTGCTACTAACAGTCAGAGAATCCTCACCTGCTATGAATGTGGGAAACAAGGGCACTACAGAAGTGATTGCCTAGAGTTAAAGAATCGAAACCATGGAAACCAAGCTAAAGGTACGAAAGCATGTGGAATGGTGTATGCCTTAGTAGGAGGAGAAACCGATCAAGACTTTGATGACGTGGAAGATAATAGCAATGCTTAGACTCTATTTCCTTAGGAATTCTTGTTGTACTGTACGAATGATTTCAAATTATCTATCAAAATCTATGAGTTGCGAAAATTTACTCAGTTTTACTACAGTTTTCCATTCATTATGCAAACCGCTCCCTGAAGCATCATAACTTTATAAAACATTTCACTACCACATGATAAGCCATTTTACTACCGTTGACAAATTATCTAACTATCGTAAAATAAACTAACATTCCAGTTTTACCATATGGAACAATTTTGTTTCCATCGCATAAATTATATACTATATTAAGCCATTTAACTACTATCTTATAAGCCATCGTACGGTCATCTCGCAAACCATTTTGTTGTCATCCTAAAAACTATCATGTTTTCTTACCTTGTGAACTATTTTTGGACACTGTAAACCATTTTGATACTACTTTATACATAACACTATTTTGACAAAAATGAGCATCGCATCGTTAGACCTCAAATATACATAGCCTGATCACCTATGTATAATTCAGGAAGGACCACGCCATGCTGAGAGTAGTCACCATAAAACTTTTGCCAAAATCAAAATTTCTAATGATATTCTTGAAGAACAAAAATTTTGTATGGTATTTATCATAAGGAACCAAGCTAATGATCATAATAACTAAGTAAACTCTTACACCTTCTTACTATAAGCCACATCATGCTTATACCAATTATTAAGCCAAAAAGTTCAAAGATGAATCGTTAGCCAAACCTAGGGCTATCCGCTGGCAAGTTTTTTAACCACCATTAAGGGAATTGAACCTCACCCCCCCCTTCTTTCACCATCACCCACTTCGGAGGCAACTCAATCTGAATTTCAAGACAAAATTCTTTTAAACGGGGAGACTTTATAAACAATCCGCATTTTCATGTCATTTTACGTCAATAAATATTCTACTATTTATTTTAAAATTTACGCGTTTGCTTTTAAATTTTCATCGTTTAGCTAAATCGCGTAAACTAAAAATAAACATTCAACGGAAACGAACATCAAACAAGTAAAAGTTTACGTCAAGAGAGTGTTAAATAATTATTACAAGGATAATTTATAACTTTTCATATTTTAATTTTATTGGTTACGCAAAACGTTTACGCTTCGCAATAAAATACATTTAAGCATACACGAATGCACCAATACCCATCTATACTTAAACCCTAATCTTTCCATTTATTCAATTACTTATTTTTACATACAGGGGGAAGTAAATTGGGGTTGTATCGCATCTAGCTTACATGCAAATCCTTCAAAAAATTATGTCATTTTAACAATGGAAAAATAATCAAATTTACCTTATTTGTATCAAATATTTCATAATATTAGTGTTTTCTCTTGATTGCATCACAACATCAATAAGTTGGGTTCACTTTGACACATGCTTTTTATACATCATATTATTGGGTGTTTCTATAAACTAAACAATTAGTTGTAGATTCAAACATGGTTTGATTTCATTCACCATTAAAAAGCGTTTCACTACACATATATTTGTTCCAATGCTCAAATGTTGAAAAAAATAATAATCAAAATGACGTAATTTCTAGTGATATTGAATGATTTTGCATGTAAGCTTAGATGCATGACAACCCCATATTCACTTTTCTTTTTACATACTTGTTATTATATTAATTTCCACCTAGAGTTTTTTGTTATGATTTATAAAATATTACAAGCATGAACAAGATTCGAAATATTATATTATGGCTATGGTAATATGAGTATTTTAAATACAAGAAACCACTTGAGGACATTCAAATACTGTCTATTTTTATAGCTCATTATCCCATGATATTAAACCCATTTTGTTAGTTATTGCAAAGTATTGTTCTTAACGTTTATTATTGAGAATTGCAGTAAATTTATGGAATAATTGGTGAAAGATAGAAAAGTGCGCGCAATCTGGAGCTTAAATGAAGATATTTTGAAGATTACTATTCTGAAGACCAATATGCCGTATCCATCAAGGAAGATACGGTGTATCCGTGCCTGCACTCACCAAAGACCACAGTAGAATAAAGCTCAATACGCCGTATCCAGAGAGACTCAATACGCCGTATTCAAGATATAGAATCAATATAATATACTAGAAGCTATCAAACGTGGTCCCTACTCCAAGAAAATTCCCAATACGCCGTATACAACACTTGGATACTCGTATCAACCGGACTTCCAGACCTTATAAATAGGAAAACTCATAAACAAGTTTTTAAGTTTGCTCATAAATCATATTCTCGATACCTAAACCACAAAAGTTGATTTTTAGAGGAGAAAAAGAGCAGAAGAGGTCGAGCAACGTATTCAATTCCATAAGAGACATCGTGTAATTCCATATACTTTAGTAATCGTTCAGTTTTTGGTATCATTCATTAACTCGGTTTACTTTACTGGCATAAATATGCTTCTTGTATTTATTTATGACGTTTGAAGGCTATACCTTCGTGGTATTAGCTATTTTTATGAAGCTTTGAATGTTTTGGTATTTTGTTATCTTGATTTCTTGATTTATCATTGAGTGCTTGTTTATGTTTATCAATTTATACTTGTTTACGCATTTTTGTATGCGACCTATCATTCAACTGGATCTAGTAAAGCGGACCAAGTAGATCTAGAGTCCGAGATAGCTCTCCATATAGTAATTTATACATCTAGAATAATAGTTACATAAATATTGTCCTTCTAAGTCTATGTCTAGGATACGCTTCGGGCTTAACTAGTTTTTTAAAAATTTTTTTGGATATTTCCAATGGTTTATTGAATCGTGTGACTAGCAGGTGACCTAGATAATTCAACAAAGTAACGTTCTGTGTCCATTGGATAATTGGACAAGTGACTACTAGTGATATAGATTGCCATTAAGCGGTAAGGGGTAAAGTCTCTATGAGTAGGGTTTTAACAAGATCACCATTGCTTGATCCCTAGATAGATTATAAATTACGCAAATATAAGGCTGTTTTATGCGTGTTGCATTAATTATGACAAAATTAATGTGTGCTGGGTCTTAGGATGAGGTAAGCCTAAGTCTAAGAATGATATTCCACCTCAAGAGAAGAAATCATTGCACTTAAATAAAAAAACCAACGTTCTAATCGGATTAATAATGGTTAATATAGTTTTCTTATATAAGGTACGACCGCTCTTTCATCTCTTGTTAATTAGCTTGCGTGGGTAATAGTGCCTTGAATTGATTGTAGTCGCCAACCAAACTGTGCCAATCTCTCACTGTAACATCCGAGAATTTTCGAATTTTTTAATGACTATTTCAATCGTTAACTTTTAGTGTCTGGCTTGACTTATAAGACGACCACCTAAAGCACGTGTTCGCAAACGGGGGAAGTTAAACCCTAGGTATGTTGGACATTTTAAGGTGATAGAAAGGGTTGGAGAAGTTGCCTACAAGCTTGAACTTCCGGAAAAGTTTAACACAGTACCGCAAACATTTCTCGAACAATATACAACGCGGACACACAAAAACAATTAAATTTGTCTTTAATTATCAGTATTTATTTAATATTTTTATATTAAATAAATTAGTCATCATTTTAATTAAAAGCGTTGCGGATAACGCGAATACTCGAGTTGAAATCCAATTTTATTTCGGACAAGACGAAACCGGTTCACAAAATGAATAACAGATATTTTATTAAATATTATAAATATTTATGAAACATTATCAAGTAAATACTCATTTTTATCAGAAAAATGATTCGGAAAACAATGACGCAAGTTTCGTGCGTTGAATCATCCGTTAAGTCGCTCAAATGAGTCCCGAACCACTTTTGTCAAAACTATAATAAAAATGTTACGTTTTAAACCCTCAACTATAATAACTTGTCACATTTAATATATATATATATATAAAACTTATATTAAAATTTTCATTTCATCTCTAAATGATACACACACACTCAAACTCCCTCTCTCCCACTCATCTTCTCCGGCGACCGCCCCACCACCGGCGCCGCTGCCGGATTCCGGCCACCACCACTCCGCCGCCGCCGGAAAACTTTTCCGGCGGGATTTTTCCGGCCAACACCAAAAACGAGCCCCATCACCGGATCTATTCGATCCCCACCAACACGCGCCTCCACGCGCCTCTCCATCACCACCACCCACCACCGCCACCGCTGCCCTTATCATCATCATCATCATAATATCGTCACCACCTCCGCCACCCTCCATTGTCACAGCCGACGCACCAACAACACCATACATCATCATCACTTTTCACAGTCATCCCCACCATCACAATCGAACCACCGCGGGTGTGTTCGATTTAAAGAAGAACCACAAGGGTGTGTCCGGTTTGCAGGTTAACAACATAAGGGTGTTTGTTTCGGAAGTAAAACAGCCACGTCACTAAGGGTGCGTGTGGTTTTGTATAAACAACACAAGGGTGCGTCTGGGTCGTTTGATTTTTCATAGATAAAGGGGTGCATGTGGCTTTATAAACCACCGGTAAGGGTGTTGGTTCTGGTGGTTTAACAACAACATAACGGGAGTGTTTGTTTGGGTTTTTATTTCATGCCGAAAGGGGTGGGGTTGCTGCGTTAAAACAGCAGACATGGTGTTTGTTGGCTGCGCCCTAGCAGCCGTACAGGGTGCGTTTGATTTATATGATAAGCACCATAAGGGTGCGTTGGTTTTGCACCAGTAGGGTGCATTTGGTTTCGTATCCGCACCCAAGGTGCGTTCGGTTTGGTTAGCAGAAAAACACCAAGAGGGTGCGCTGGGTTTCGGGTTAGCACAGTAGGGTGCGTTTGGATTTGGATTTTCAGAGATATGGGTGCGTTGGATGGCTGTTTAACAGCCCTGATGCGCGTTTGGTTGAGTGAAGCCGCACGAGGGTGCGTTTGGGATAACATAATTATAATAATCGATTAATAAATTTTTACAAGATTTATAAATTATAAAACGGAACAAATGGTGGTTTAAATGATTAAATAAAAGTGTTATTTATTTATTCTGGGTTTTGCTTTTTACAACTTAATAGGGGCGTTTGGTCCTGTGGAAAACAGTCAAACTAGGGTGTTTGGTTCAGCCTATATAGGGCGTTTGGTTTTACTTATTTTGAATTCGTCTATATATATAGATATGGAAATTGAAACAAGCAAGTATATTGCAACATGGATTGAATTGAGGGAAAA
>BQNB010151117.1:4730-15941 GCA_026074375.1 Tanacetum coccineum
AAATTAGCACAACCCACTATTTATGCAAGAAATTACAAGACCTAAAAACTACTTTAACTTGTCTAAGTTTGTAAGTGAAAAGGGCTGTTTTTAACTTAAAAGGGACTTGGCCAAATTATGACAGATTTGGTCAAAACAAAAGTAAACTAAAAAGACTCTTCACTGCTGCATTTTGACACTTGAAAGAACAATAAACCAACCCTTAAAAGCTGTTAAGAAAGTCTTAATCAAATAAGCAATTTGAAACTGTTTTTGAACCAACAGTCTTAAACACCTAATAGAAAAAACTTAAAAACAAGCTTTATGATTTAAAAAAAACTTCAAAAACAGATTAAAGTGACTAAAAAAAAGCTTGCCAAAGTTGGCAAAGTGACCCAAACAAGTTTTTAACCAATTTGACCCACTTTAGACTCTTATCCCAAACACCCCTTTAAGTATCAAAAGCCTTTTTCAACACTGATTTTTGGTGATTTAAGCAAAGTTTATAGAAAACAGATTATAACAAAGCAAAGTTAAGCTAAAATAAGCAGATTCCAAACAAAGATAAGCACTGAAATAAGCAAATAAGCAATAAGCAGTCAAGCTAAAAAAGACAGTTTTAAAGAAAAACTTAAACAAAGGACATGTAAGCATTAACCAAAGACAAGTAAGCATAAAATAACATAAATAAGCACAAATAAGCATGAAATAAGCAGGTGCACAGTAAATAAGCAAAAACTTGAAAAATAAGAAAATGGGACTCACAAGTGTCCAAAGCTTTTGGCAAGAGAATAAGCTCTCAAAATAGCTTATACACCTTTCCTATAGCTTCCCAAGAAGCACTAACCCAAGGCCATCTATGATTTACCTTGCTCCATTGAATTTGACAGATTCTTGTGATTTTTGATTTTTAAGACAGAATTGTAAACAAGTTTTTATATAAGCTTTTAATGATTCAAAAGCTTATATAAGAACTTAAAAATAGTATTTAAATGACAATTAAAGTAAATGGCAATATTTAAATAAAACACTTAAAATTTCATTAACTAAAAAAATTACAATGACATTATTTAAAAGACAAGTAAATGACAATATTAAAAATGGTCAAATTTGTTAAAAACAAGACAAGACTTAAACAAAATTCGACAACGGAAAATAAGCAACACTGGCCTATATTTATACTAAGAATTCTCTAATTCTTCAAGTCCTCTTCTTTGTGCTTCTTTATTGAGAGGCTGAGAGGGTGTGTTTTCTTTGTGAGAGGGTCCCAAAAGTCATCATAGCCATCTATCTTGCTTGGTCTCCAAGTCCAACGATCTTAACCCTTCATTTTCTTGTCTTTTTCACCTACTAATATGGTTTAAGAGGATTGCCAAGGTGGCAATTGCCCCATGTGAAGTGGGGTTGTAGTTTGAGAGTGATGGTTTGTTTGTAGGAACAGTGATCGAGGTAAACCGATGGATAAATAGTGACAAGGGCATTTGGAGGGAAAAATAGTTGTTACTGTGCGTTTTTTTTGTGTTCATGGTGAAGGTTTGAGGTTTTAGCAAGATTGGTCCCTCTGTTTGATATGTTTAATTTCAACCACAGTCCTTGTGGTGATATAAGACTTTGTGGGTTGGCAACTTTGGCCCCTCAGGTTGAATTTTATGTTTACAACCACCGTCCTTAAAGGGCTAATGGAGTTAAGGTGAAAGGTTTATGGGTTTTAACGATGGTTAAGTGGGGATTGGGTGTTTTGGGCTTAGGTTATGGTTTTGGGCCGAGTATAGTATAAAAAGGTATTAGGCCCATTTCTTTGTAATAGTCTTCATATAATACGTTAATGGGCTGACCCGACCCATTAGATGGGTACGGGTGGGCCCATTAAGTATTTCTTCGATATCGGCTTCGGCTTTGACTTTGACTTTGTCAGGGTTGACTTTTTGGTTGACTTTGACCTTGACTTTTTGACCTTGGCTTTTTACGCTCTTCACATTCCCGTGCTCGATTTTGTCCGTTTTGGCTTTGTTTTTTATCCTTTTGTCAGATATCCGTTTCCTGCACAATATAAATGGAAACATACAAATACAATGTATTTTTGGTACGTTTTTTATCATTTAAGTCCGGTTTTAAAAGGAAATGGTATGTGTAATTAAGCACATAACAGGGATAGTTATATGATCGAGGTGACCATCATAACAATTACAGGTTTTAAACATGGATTAATCCTAGTGCCTCTTATCTAGCAAATCCTAGTTCTCACTATGCGGTCTCGGGATGTATCACAAAAACAAGTTCTAGAATTTAATACACTACCGGTACAATCATATAATTTTAAACCGATACCAATGCTCCAGAAAAGGTGATAAAGACCATACGTACACATTCGTAACGAAAGAATAGACACACATGACTGCATTCGAATCTTAACTCAAACAAGCTAAAGGTAAAATTATCTTGGGTATCAATGATGGATACCCGAATTCCTATAGATCTAAAGGCGAACCTCACATTTTTGGGGTGGAATTTGAGGGTTTGTGTGCTAGTCATATAAATTCCTATCCATGAGACGCTATTAACATTCGGTTTTCATTGGTGTGTGTCATAAAAAAAATTAAATTTTGGTTAAAATTACCTTTTATGCTATGTTTCAATATATTACCCCTTATTTTAAGGACAAAGCAAATGGCAATTAAAGGAATAGTTTCTAAGGCTTATTTCCTCTTACAATTAAGTTGAACATTGTACCCAATGTTCTTAAAAGTACCCGTAAAATGAATAGAGGGAATAAAAACAAGTAAAAGAAACTAGTACTTCCCTGGTTTGCTCAATAATGGAGAAGAAACATGCGATAACTGGTTAAATCGTCCTCTAAAAATCGTCCAATGAAACTTCGTAAGAACTTTCAAGTTTCTTCTCATCAAATATAACCTGTAAATCAAAGACAAAGACAACTACACCTGGCGTAAAATCGGCGGGATATGATATATACAACTAAACTTTAGGGTTGACTCTATAAAAGCAGTAAAGATAAGATGAGAGTGGTGATGTAATTATAGGTTTTTGCAGGTTTAGAAGATAATTACAAATTTTAGATATTGTACAATTTATTTTTCAAAAATAATTGAAAATTTTCGAATCTTTACATGTCTGGTGGAGCGACGCCGTCAGGATAAATCATGGCGCCATCTTCACCCATTGTGAAGATTTATTCTTCATTTTTCTTGAAAAAATTTCTGCACTTAATTTTATTAGTTATATCCTGTGTAAAATACTGCATAAAACCTGAGATTAATCATTACAATCATATGACTCAAAATTAACGCGAATTAATCTAAACAATTTATTTTAAATGTTTGAATTGGTTCTTATAAACCAAATATTTTCCCGTACACTTATTTTATGCAAAATACTTTTGATTGTAAATAAGACAAAGTTACAAATAAAACGAAGCATGATTACAAAATAATTCAACCATAAAAGAATAAACAATAAAGAATTAAAACATAAGACATACCTAAATGCTGGAAAATAAATATTGGGTTGCCTCTTAAAAAGTGTTTTTCTTTATTTACGAGTCTTGTAGTTAGACTCGAAGTCACACGTCCTTACATGATTTCTCCTTTGTTTCTTCTGGCCTCTCTTTCCAATTTCATTAGGTGTCGAATTTCCTTGCTTATACTTTCACAATGCCAAATAGCTGCCAAAAAGCACAACCCAGAAAACACAATATGTGCTCCAGCTACACCTTCGTAACTCCAAATACATGGATTCGTTATAGTCCCTCCCGTGATACTCCAACCAAATTTTAATATAAAAGTGAGTGGAAGTTTGTGTGTTTTAGCCGTATGAGGTGAAAATCTCATGTACGGTTGAATTTCCTTTTTTTGCAAAATAGGAGATAAAAAAATACCAATAGTCTTCTCTGTATTCGGGTCCTAAAATTAGGCTATCCGAGTAATAGGTTTTCCCATGGTTATCGTTATTCTCAAGGACAAAAGGCGGTATGGAATTGGTATCTACATCCTTAAAGTCTATATGGTTAAAAGTTTCCATCTTATGAGGCATCTTAAATGTGATTTTCTCGTTATCTT
Source organism: Tanacetum coccineum (assembly GCA_026074375.1). Taxonomy (NCBI): domain Eukaryota; kingdom Viridiplantae; phylum Streptophyta; class Magnoliopsida; order Asterales; family Asteraceae; genus Tanacetum; species Tanacetum coccineum. The sequence continues at coordinate 8,786 of BQNB010151117.1, forward strand.
TTTCGAACACAACCATTCCCTCTTCCTGATCATAAACAAGGCCAGTTTCTCTTACGAATGGTTTTCCAAAGACTGCTTCTCCTAGGTGGTGATCGATACGCATATACGATTACATAAGCACACGATTATAACACATATAAATACCTTAGTCAACTCTAACGGTTTAACTAACCTGCTCAAGTCACCGGTTTGTCACAGGTTATATCCCTCCTTTAGGAAATTTTTATCCTGAAAATTACTAGTACGTTTCAACAGCAGATCCAGCAAACAATCAGGGATACTTTGCGCTTTCATATGGTCCTTACGTTCCACATGAATCAGGGCCAGTTTTGATTCCAAGGAACCCTTAACGATAGAAATCTAACTACGTATCAACTCTTAACCTCGAGATCATAATTTCTACGGGATCATAATCAAGACAAAGGGTTTTATCAACTTTTTATTAGTCTAGTGGCACATGCAGATTTGATCCGTCAAACAACATTTTTCAAATTTGACACGTGAATGTGTCGTGAACGCTACTCAATTCATCGAGCTGTTTTAAAACTCCGTAATACCTAAGACGACACCTTTTTAAGAATTTTAAATGGTCCTAAACTTCCTTGAGTGCAGTCTTACCTTTCTTTCCAAATGTATATCTACGCCTTTCGTAAGGCGACACCATCAGTAACACTTGATTTCTAACCTCAAACTTCTAGTGGGTTGCGCCTATTATAGCATAGCTCTTTGACGATCTCTCGCAGCTCTTTAAGTTTTTTCCTTTATCAAGACTACCTTTCCAGTCGTCTCTTGTACCAATTCTGGTCCAATTAACCTGCTTTCTCCAATTTCGGCCCATAGAACGGGCGACCTACATTTCCTTCCAAATACAGTGCCTCGAACGGAGCACATCGAATGCTTGAATGATAACTATTATTATTATAGAAACTGTAGCTAACGGTAGTGTGAACCATCCAAACTGCCACCAAAGTCGTTCTCCACAAGACTTTAACATTATCTTACAATGTTGAATTGTTATGCTCACTTTGTTCCATCCATCTGAGGATGATAAGCCATACTCATATCACAATCGCGTCCCTAAAGCTTTCTGTAATATTTGCCATAAACGTGATGTAAACCATCCATCTTGATCCGAAATAATCGACACAGGCACTCAATGTCGTGCGACAATCTCATCAATGTACAACCTTGCCAACTTCTCCATATTGTAATCCTCATGCGTTGCTAGAAAATGAGTGGAATTTGGCTCTGTGTCAACTACTATCCCTATAGTAACATGCCCATCTTTTCGTTCCTAGGTAACTTCGTGATAAAATCCATAGTGATATTATCCCATTTCCACTTGGGTATCTCTGGTTGTTGCAATAAACCCGAAGGCCTTTGATGCTCAGCTTTTACTTTCAAACAAGTTAAACATCTTGCTAATTGTGTAGCAGCATACCTCTTCTTACCCGCGCCACCAATACATATCCCCGAGAGCTTGTAATTTTATCCGTTCGGATTGCAATAGTGCCTAAGTCTTTATGTAGCTTCTTGATAACGCTTAAATTATACATGTTTCTATACGCGTTATCAATGCTTTTATATATATAAATTTGTTAAATATAAGAACTTTTGGTATTAGAATAGGAGTCATCATTTGATATTGTAGGTTCTGGGAACATGTCGTGGAAGATACGGAAAGGAATACACAAAGATTGAAGCTTTAACACGAAAAGAAATAAACTTGAAAGATTAATCAACTGTTTTTTATGGGACATAATTGAGCATAACGAACTCCCATTGACGGGGGGCGATTCTGGCAGGTAGCATAACCGGGAGGAAAGAATTCAATCATTACAATTATGGTTTTTGTGGTCCAGAACTAAAAAGGCTATCAAAACGGCTGCACAAATAAAAATGTGCGGCGCACTTTTCCACAAACTCCAACAGGTAGGGTATAAAAAAAAATATGCGCCGCATTTCAGTATGATCTTAAAAACATGAATTTAGCCCAAAAAACATTCCAACATACATCCTTTGCTTGGTCCAAAAGCCAAAATTTACCCTAAAGACATACCCCTAAAACTTAACATGGCAATTTCATATTCTTACATAACCTTGATCAATAACAATCAATAGTGAATCATGGGTGGATGAGGAATGATTGGTGAGGATTTTTGATCGATGATCCAAACACCTTTTTCATCCTAATGGAGAACCACCATATCACTTCAACCACCTTAGCACGGAAATATTACTCTACTCCTCCATGATTTCCAGACCTCCATTCATCACTATTTAATTAACTAAACTCATTCTCAAAGGATTCAGACTACCAAAATCCTTCCACAAGTCATACCTTAAACCTCGTTGCCTAAACACTCCAATTTGGTGGACGTTGCGGATCTTAACCGATAAGCTACAGGACCGACCCTTTCAAGAATTTCAAATGGTCCTACATACCTTGGTGCCAACTTACCTTTCTTTCCAAAACGTATCACGCCTTTCTAAGGCGACACCTTTAGTAACACTTGATCCCCAACTTCAAACTCTAATGGCTTGCGCCTATTATCAACATAGCTCTTTTGAGGATCTTTCACCGCTTTGAGCTTTTCCTTTATCAAGACTACCTTATCCGTCGTCTCTTGCACCAATTCTGGCCCAATCAATCTACTTTCTCCAATTTCAGCCCATAGAACAGGCGACCTACACTTCCTTCCATACAGTGCTTAAAACAGAGCACATCGAATACTCGAATGATAAATATTATTATAAGAAAATTCAGCTAACGGTAGGTGGACATCCTAACTTCCACCAAAGTCGATCACACACGCTCTTAACATATCCTCCAATGTTTGAATTGTACGCTTACTTTGTCCACCCGTCTGAGGATGATAAGCCGTACTCATATCTAATCGCGTCCCTAAAGCTTTCTGTAGTGTTTGCCAGAAACATGATGTAAACCGTCTATCTCGGTTTGAAATAATTGACACATGCACTCCATGCCGTGTGATGATCTCATCGATGTATAGCCTTGCCAACATCTCCATACTATAATCCTCACGTATCGCTAGAAAATGAGCTGAATTGGTCAGTCTGTCGACTACTACCCATATAGTATCATGCCCACTCTTCGATCTAGGTAACTTTGTGATAAAATCCATAATGATGTTATCCCATTTCCACTCGGGCATCTCTGGTTGTTGCAATAAACCCGAAGGCCTTTGATGCTCGGCTTTCACTTTCGAACAAGTTAAACATTTGCTAACATACGTAGCGATATCCCTCTTCATACCCGGCCACCAATACATATCTCAAAGATCATGGTACATCTTATCCGCTCCCGGATGCACAGAGTACCTAGTCTTATGAGCTTCGTCCATGATTATGGTTCTCACACCTCCCACTAACGGAACCCATATGTGATCCATAAAGTATAAGCTCTCATCTTCTTTCCTTTCCATCTGCTGGTCTAATCCGTGTAATCTTTCTGCTGACCCGTTCTCTTCCTTGAACGCCTCACTCTGGGCTACCAGTATCATTCTTTTAACTCCGGACTGAATGGTCATAGCCATTGCTCGTACACGTTTAGGTTTCACTCGCTCTTTCCTACTTAAGGCATCAGCTACTACGTTCGCCTTACCTGGATGGTAGCGAATCTCACACTCATAGTCGCTGAATAACTCAATCCACCTCCTTTGACGCATATTCAACTCCTTCTGATCGAATATGTGTTGAAGACTCTTATGATCCGTATAGATGACACTCTTCGTTCCGTACAAGTAATGCCTCCAAGTCTTAAGAGCAAACACTACTGCTCCTAATTCTAGGTCGTGTGTTGTATAATTCTTCTCATGGATCTTCAATTGTCGTGATGCATAGGCGATTACCTTGCCTCTTTGCATGAGTACACAACCTAATCCTTGATTTGACGCGTCACAGTAAACTACAAAGTCTTCTGGTCCATCAGGCAATGACAATATTGGTGCATTACACAAATTGTCCTTCAAAGTCTGAAAAGCTTCTTCTTGTTCCCTGCCCCACTCATACTTCTGATTCTTCTGCGTCAGTGAAGCAAGGGGTTTAGCAATCTTAGAAAAATTCACGATGAAACGTCGATAGTAACCTGCCAATCCTAAGAACGATCATATCTCGGATGGCGTCTTAGGTACTTTTTAATTCTTCATTGCTTCTATCTTACTAGAGTCCACGTGAATATCATTGCTGTTAACCACGTGTCTGAGAAAACGCACTTCTTGTAGCCAGAATTCATACTTGGAAAACTAGGCAAACAACTTCTCCTTCTTCAGCAGCTCCAACACCAACTTCAAATGAACCTCGTGATCCTCCTTAGACTTCGAGTAGATCAAGATATCATCGATAAACACAATGAAAAACTTGTCTAAATACGGCTTGCACACCCGGTTCATCAAGTCCATGAAAACCGCTGGTGCATTGGTTAACCCAAAAGGCATAACCGTAAACTCAAAGTGTCCATATCGCGTCCTAAATGCCGTCTTGGGAATATCTTCTCCATGTACTCTTAACTGATGGTAACCGGAACGAATATCTATCTTAGAGAAATAACGCGAAACTTGTAACTGGTCGAACAAGTCGTTGATCCTGGGGAGATTCTTGGTGGCCAACTTATCCAACTCTCGATAGTCTATGCACAATCGAAATGAACCGTCCTTCTTCTTGAACAACACAGGTGCTCCCCACGGAGAGTGACTTGGTCGAATAAAACGTATATCAAACGAATTCTAAGGGTTACGAACTATCGAATAGGGTAGCAAACGAATATCGAATCAAGGGCTAGAAAATATATAAGGGGTTTCACAGGTGCAAATAGATGCGAATCAAATGTCATAAGAATCCTTAAAAGAAAAGGATAAAGTATCTATACCGATAGGAAACGCAAACAAAAGAGTTAACAAAGCGTACCAAGACAAAAGGAACACATATCGGATAACAATATGTATCAAGATTGATAAATGAAAAGATTGGATTCTTATACCGATAACCGACTTTACTCGAAAGAACCAACTAAATAATGTTTTTCTAAAAATAATTTAAAATAATAAAGAAGGTCGTTTTAAATATAAAATTCATTTTAAATGTATAAAAAAATCGTCTTAAATATAATCTTTATAAAATCCATTTTAATCATGGTTGTCATAAAAATTTAGAGATAGTTATCTAACGGTGTATCGCATCTTACCACTATGAATCATTTTAAACCTACTTTCATAATAGAAATAAAATTTATTAATCACAAAAAAAAGAGTTTTGTATTTTATTTATATAGACCATTTTAACATATTTTATTCACAAAGATCATTTTAAACATGGAACTGACAGTCAACCTGTATCACATCGTTTTATAAAAACCATTGTAAACACAGTTTTCATAGAAATAAAGAGACATTCACATAAAAGCGATGACATAACGTATGCATAAGATCATTTCAAAAATAGTTTTTCCCAAACACCATCAAGATATACTTCAAAAGGATTTTCATAACTCGACATCAATACATAATATATTACTCAAACAATGGACATCGTAATACCAAAAAGGATTGTAAAATACCGTAAAGACTCTAACACAATTCTATTTTTTTAAAGAGAAAGGAAGTACAAGGAACCATATAGTCAGAATAACAGTGAAACGAGCACGCACAAGAGAAATTCATACGAAGACATTACGAACCAAAAGAAAAACGTAAAGACTCATCCGTACTCACGATCAAAAGAACAACCATTGAAAAGCGTCGGTACTAACATGCCGCAAGATGTTACGAAAACTAAAGGATATATAAAGAACGGAGTAATGACCCGTACTAATATGTTAGGAACGATTAGTGCTTAAAAGAAAATTTTGATACTCATACGAGTAATCATTGCAACGAAATAACCAATGAAATGCACCAATATCCAAAGAAGCAGATCCGAACAACCAATATTTATCAAGACACCGAATAGAAAAAAATAGGACATCCGTACCAACATGTTATGAGCAAGGGATGCTAAAATTAGAGTTAGGAATCCAAACGAAATACTGAGCAAATGAACAAGCCCAACAATCATAATAGTAGCAATAACAGGTATCCGGGGTATCCGCAAGCGATAGATAGAAGGGAAACTTACTATCTACACAACCGAGCCTAACATAATCGCTCATTAGGTAAAAGAAGGATTCCATAACTATACAACCATCCTTATCATGATCATACATATCACAAATATTACACTACCAGCTTACAAACAAACACTGATCAATGCAATCATGGTCACAAGTCCACGTGTGTGATGCCTTTATAATTATGTTGGCCACCATAATTATAATTGCATCCTTTCACATGCGTACTTACTTCCAAGACTACACATCTCAATGATAACGCACATATATGCACATAAACCACATTGCACATCTTAAACAATTCCAATATAACATAGAAACGGTGCACCATCAAAGCGATGTTTATTAATATAAAGATAAAATTGAAAATGACATAAAGAGCTAAAGGCCTCGAAGTGCCCAAAAATACATAATATCCAAAGGAAATCATTGATAGCAATGTGTTGAGGTCAAACACAGGATAAAGTTATGCTGGGCCTCGCTTGGGTTTTAATTTGCTTTCGCAAGAGTCACCCGACTCTGCGGGTCCAGGCCTGCTACGAGCATCCGACAAGAGATCTGAGTCGGCCTCCTTCTTTGACTCTTCGAACTAACCTTTCTCCTTTGGTTCCTCGAGAGGCTCCTCTTCTAGATCTTCTGATATCGAGTAGCCTGTGGGTCGAAATAAAACTCAGAAAAAAAGCAATAAAACAAAATGACAAGATTAAACACATAGATCCGATTATGCAGCTATATGAAGGAATCTTATGTTATAGTCTAGGTCAAGCCACCTACTTCTCTATAACCATTGGCTCTGATACCAATCTGTCACACCTCGCCAAGGCGGAAACACGAGGCATAACGTCATGGGTATCATCACAACACAATGATGTCAACAATAGAGAGAACTAAATGCATTAAACAAAACGAAAATGAACAAAAAGTGTCATGACCATACCAAACACAAGAAAACAGAGTCTTGTATTGAGGTAAATGAGTCACTCCAATACAAAGACATAACAAAATAATCCAAAACCTAAAGTAATCATAGAA